>JAQGDQ010001763.1:12500-26340 GCA_030141605.1 Tubiluchus corallicola | reverse complement strand
GGGAAGGGAAGGGGGGAAAATAAGTAACATTTCTCCCTCGTAACAATACATTTTTTTATTTCAGATATATGTGCATCTAGTACAATCTTCGACGGTATTTAAGCCACGTGTGTTTTTGCTAATAATGAGGCACAAATGGCTTTTGTTGCTGAATAGAACCACTGCTCACACCCTGCTGCATGCAACACCAGTTATCCATCATGGGTTGCTTCCTTACGTTCGTAAAACCGTAGTCTATGACGTCACGTGGTGACGCAAACGCCCCGCCACACGTGTCCCTGTAACGTCTGTAATTGTGGGTCTGTATGGCTGGTTTCTGCTTAGCTGCCCTTTCCGCGTAGACCTCTCTGTTCCTATGAATGGCGTCCAGGGGTTCAAACTTCTTGTGACAACCGCAGTTTTTGTAGCCACAACTGTTGACGCCATTAGTTCTTGAGGCGCCATCTTGCTGAATGCCACCATTAGTTCTTGAGGCGCCATCTTGCTTAATGCCACCATTTTGTTTAACGTGTCTGTAAACAGGTTTTGCTGGTCTGCAAACAGGTTTTGCTGGTCTTGCTTGCAACATTTGCTGCAAGTAAGTATCCTCGCTATCAATCCTACCTATTCCACTTGTTACGGGAAGTCTTTCTTCCTCGTAATCCCCATTTCTGGAGGCATCCCGGCTGGCTCTCATCTTCTTGTAGTACTCGTAATCTGCTCTAGTGACGTCATCTGGTCTCAAAGACTGTCCCAATGGTTTGTCTTTCTGGTCGCCACAATAGCTGATTCCCCTGTCCATACGGGAGCTGGTCAGTGGTCTTACGTACGATGGCTGGTCCATACGGGAGCTGGTCCCTGGTCCTACGTACGATGGCTGGTCCATACGGGAGCTGGTCCCTGGTCCTATGTACGATGGCTGGTCCATACGGGAGCTGGTCCCTGGTCCTACGTACGATGGCTGGTCCATACGGGAGCTGGTCCTTGGTCCTATGTACGATGGCTGTTCCAAGGCTTCGAAGGTTCTATACGGTCGATAGTACCTCTCAGGCAGGAAGCATCGTACGGGACGCCCCGTCTGTGAAAGGTCATCTATCCGGTCGTACCTGCGGTATCCGGTAGGCACCGTCGCAGGGCGTGGCGGTATGGTCACCCGATCAATTTCGTCGAGGTACTTCCCAAATTTTCTTTCCCATCTTCCCCGAATGCGCTGTTCTTTCCTGACGGCGTCCCTCCAGAATAACGTGTGTTCGATGCCCATTTCTCTTGCCATGTTTTTTTACAGCCCTCGTCTTCTTTTTCCTCTTCTTCTCTTTCTTCTTCTAAATAACTTCTTTGTTTTCTACTATGATGCGTGCACACAATTTGTAGAAACAAGAAATCAGATGAGGAAGAAGCTGGGAACACTTTCATTAGCAGTTACATAGCACACAAAGTCACAGATCACCTGGTAACTAGGCAACCGTTGCTATGGTGATATGATTTTGGTGAGTATAACGCATGAAACAATTTTTTTACTGTTTGCGAATAAAAAGCAACAGAACGAAAATGCATGAGTCTTGAAATTGTTGATTGTAAACAAACAGCCATTCTGTTGCAACACAAAAGCTGATTTTTTCTTCTTTCTGCTCGTCCTGTGAGGTAGAAAAAAGAGATTTTTATGGTCAGGAGAGCCTGTGTGACTGACCAGTGACCGGCTCGTGACATACTGTCACTCTTTTTTTATTTATTATTATTATTATTATCGCATTCAGTACAATATAAAGCACACATTGACATCAAAATTATTACATCTACTGTATTAAATTGTTATCTTTCATACACTATCATTGTCATAAAAGAATAATTGTACTGCAGTGGGCTAGAGAAGCAAAGGCTTGTATAAGCCCACTGTCATGTGAATCGGATAAAAAAATGGATGAGTGAACAAAAAAATGAACTGGGAGAAAAGTTAGATCACACAGGAAGGGTAGAAGGATGTGTTAGTGGAAATGGTAGAAAGAAAGATAATAGATTGTGTTATGTTGACATCAGCTCTAAAGATTTATCAAAGATGCTTTGTTTTGCATAATCTGTACCAGGATTGTGGTACACATGACTATGTGGTACGGATGTGGTACTCTTGACTATGCCTGGTCCAGTGTGGTTTACTCACGTATGATAGAGCGAACAGTGTTGTGGCTCTAGCATTGTTCGCATTGTTGCTCCGTATCTCTGGCCCTTAAACAGTCCTAGCTTTTTGTCACCCCGTTTTCGGAGCTCCCTAATACTAGACCTAATAGGCTCACTGTCTACCCTGTAAACTTAGTGCCTCTAGGCACTAGGATTCTAGAGTTATTTAATGTTGTGTCGTGCTGTCTAAAACTTTGTTTTAAAGTTAGATAAAGTTGTTGAATATTCATCTTCTTTCGGTAAAGTATTCAATAACGAGATAGCTTGCTTTAATAAAGAATTATTTCCGTACTTGTTGTCAGCTCTAATTTACAGTAGGTACCAGACTAACAATAGAGTGGTGCGTACTTCATTTGAAATCACATTGGTTCATTCAATTCGCATTTTAATTTACAGTAGGAACCAGACTAACAATAGAGTGGTGCGTACTTCATTTGAAATCACATCGGTTCATTCAATTCGCATTTTAATTTACAGTAGGAACCAGACTTACAATAGGGTGGTGCGTACTTCATTTGAAATCACATTGGTTCATTCAATTCGCATTTTAATTTACAGTAGGTACCAGACTAAATAAAGTGGTGCATACTTCATTTGAAATCACATTGGTTCATTCAATTCGCATTTTAATTTACAGTAGGTACCAGACTAACAATAGAGTGGTGCATACTTCATTTGAAATCACATTGGTTCATTCAATTCGCATTTTAATTTACAGTAGGAACCAGACTAACAATAGAGTGGTGCGTACTTCATTTGAAATCACATCGGTTCATTCAATTCGCATTTTAATTTACAGTAGGTACCAGACTAACAATAGGGTGGTGCGTACTTCATTTGAAATCACATCGGTTCATTCAATTCGCATTTTAATTTACAGTAGGTACCAGACTAAATAGAGTGGTGCGTACTTCATTTGAAATCACATTGGTTCATTCAATTCGCATTTTAATTTACAGTAGGTACCAGACTAACAATAGAGTGGTGCGTACTTCATTTGAAATTACATCGGTTCATTCAATTCGCATTTTAATTTACAGTAGGAACCAGACTAACAATAGAGTGGTGCGTACTTCATTTTAAATCGCATCGGCTCATTCAATTCGCATTTGTTCCTACTTAACAGTAGAGATTTGAGATTCGTTCTCTCATGACGCACCGCCCGAACTGATTTTAGTAACTACTCATCTGCTGATTTTTCGTAACCTACTACACTTTGAGGTATAATAAAAAGTAATCATGTCAACGCCTATAATAATACCAAAGAGTTTCTAATAATTAAATAATAGTTTAAAAAGTCAACTGACGGCGGGTGAGCCCAACTAGTGCTGACGTCACAACTGAACATAATTTTCAACATTACAAACATTCCAGACGATTGTTTTGAGCTATAGTGTAAAATTGGATTCGGTTTTCCTTTAAACTGACTTGCAAATTCACAAAATGGACGCTTAGTTATATTAAAACTTACTATGCGTCTTTTTTATTTCTACAAACATGTCTACAAGATTTTAAAATTAATATGCGGGCATCCATTATATCCAAAAACATCAGGCGTCCTCTAGCTCGCTAACAATGGGCGATGTTTACAGCTTCACGTGGTCGTCACGTGATCTCGATTTCTGGTCACGTGATCTTGGTCTCTGATCACGTGATCTGCGAAATCTTTGTAATATATAGAATACGTGGCTTGGTACTTGGCGGCTTTTCCATCACTGAAGACGCTGAAATCTCTGTAGGGTTGGTGATACCTTTCTGGCCACAGACAAGTGACTTGACGGGTGTGTGAAATTTTCCCGTATGTGTCCAGTCCTGGATGACGGTATCCTGTACATGCAGTCACGGGACGTTGCTGTGGCGCTACCTATAATAAGAGAAGCCTTTTAAATAACTTGATTTATTCACCTGGACGTTTTATTTGTCCTGTTTGTCCTTGATCCGTTTTTACATCAATCTATTATTTCCTTCATCAATCCATCATTTCCTTCATCTGTCCATCATTTCCTCCATCTGTCCATCATTTCCTTCATCAATCCATCATTTCCTTCATCAATCCATCATTTCCTTCATCAATCCATCATTTCCTTCATCAATCCATCATTTCCTTCATCAATCCATCATTTCCTTCATCAATCCATCATTTCCTTCATCAATCCATCATTTCCTTCATCTGTCCATCATTTCCTTCATCAATCCATCATTTCCTTCATCAATCCATCATTTCCTTCATCAATCCATCATTTCCTTCATCAATCCATCATTTCCTTCACCTGTCCATCTGTATCTTCTGTCTATCTGTATGTCTGTTTTGCATGTCTGTCTGACTAACTTTTTACTGTCTGCATGCCTGCTTGCCTCTCTACCAACTTATTTAAGTACCTACTTACCTACCTACCCACCAACCTACTTACCTACCTACTTACCTACCTACCTACCTACCTACCTACCTACCTACCTACCTACCTACCTACCTACCTATCTGCCTACCTACCTATGAACCTACGAACCTATCTACCTACCTACATACCTCCCTATCTACCTACCTACCTACCTACCTACCTACCTACCTATTTAACTACCTATCTACCTACCTGCCTACGTAACCAGCTACCTATCAACCTAGATACGTGCCTACCTACCTACCTACCTACCTACCTACCTACCTGCCTACCTACCTGCCTACCTACTTACATACCTACCTACCTACCTACCTACCTACCTGCCTACCTACCTAGTTACTTACATACCTGGCTACCTACCTACCTCCCAGCTACCTACTTTTTCTTATCTACCTACTTACCGACCTACCTATCTAACAACCTGTCTAATTACCTCCCTACGTAGCTACCTACATAATAAAGTAACTTCCAATCAATGTACCTGTGTAGTTATGTCTAGGTACCTGTCAATCTGCCTTAGAAAAAACCATCTGCCCAAACCCGTGACCATTCCCGTGGGGCATGAATCATTTAAACACCGCTATCTTGTGCTGCCCTCTACCATGTCTAATGCTAAACAACCATTCCCGTAGGGCATGAATCATTTAAACACAGCTATCTAGTGCTGCCCTCTACCATGTCTAATGCTAAACAACCATTCTCGTAGGGCATGAATCATTTAAACACCGCTATCTTGTGCTGCCCTCTACCATGTCTAATGCTAAACAACCATTCTCGTAGGGCATGAATCATTTAAACACAGCTATCTTGTGCTGCCCTCTACTGCTGAACAGGTAACATAAATTCTATTAAATACCTCAGTTGGAACTTCTACATTAGGAAAGTATTTTCCGTACGTTCTTGCCCAAGCTGCGCGCGCAGCGTTCTCCTTGTTGATGATTTCCCGCCAGTAATTCGTGTGATTCACCCCTTGTTCACGCGCCATCTTCTGGAAAGATTCTGAAACGATTTCCGGATTTTAACTGCTGCACTTCCGATGCTCCCGGAAGCTCGGCTCGCGTGTTTCCTGTCAGGCTCTTCGCTTGTCCGCCATCTTGAAAATTTTGCTTGTTCAAACGTCAGCAAAATGCGATAGCCATTGGTCACCAACTGACCAAGCAACGAGTGCTGCAACGATGTAAATTAGAGAACGTTAGTCTTGGAGTTTACAGAGCAAACAACGCAGTAACCTCAGAGCCTATGACGTCACAATTGACGTCATCAAAGCTAGTGCAGTAGTTACGATTACGTCGTAGCAGCAAAAGTCTTCACCTTCTTTTAAGAAGCCATTGACGCATGCGTATTAGTTTGAAATTTCACCTTTAATAAACGACAAATAAACACTCTTTATAAATAAAATAAATAAATAAATAAATAATAAATAAATAAATCAAAAGCTTAAAAGGTCGTCTTGAAACTTTATTATTATTATTATGAGTTTATATTATGTGCATGCTGTCCTGTTGCATACAGAGCTTGCGATGGCAGTAAAGCTGTATAAAACTTGTAAATTTAAACTAACTATAATTACCATTAAGTGCAGCCATTTTAACAGTACGTCGTCTTGAAATTTTATATTATGTGCATGCTGTCCTGTTGCATATAGAGCTTGCGATGGCAGTAACGCTGTGTAAAACTTGTAAATTTAAACTAACTATGATGTCCATTAAGTGCAGCCATTTTAACAGTATGTCATCTTGAAATTTTATATCATGTACATGTTGTCCTGTTGCATATAGAGCTTGCGATGGCAGTAATGCTGTATAAAACTTGTAAATTTAAACTAACTCTGATGACCATTAAGTGCAGCCATTTCAACATTATGTCATCTTGAAATTTAATATCATGTACATGTTGTCCTGTTGCATATAGAGCTTGCGATGGCAGTAATGCTGTATAAAACTTGTAAATTTAAACTAACTCTGATGACCATTAAGTGCAGCCATTCTAACAAACTCAGAGCATTTCTAATACATTTTTCACTAACTAAGCAAAAGTTTAAATTACTTTATATTGTCAATGTGAAGAATAATGTGTTTTTTGTGAATCAGCGGTGCACACTGGGATAGCGATGCCATGTCGTTTTATCAGGTCATGCGAACATTTTAAATTATCAAAAAAAATTTTTAGTTACATAAGTTTTTCAAGTACAAGTCATTGTACAGAAAGTTCTTCCACGACGTACTTCCTTCTCTCCCCACTTAAGCTCCTCTTCCTCCTTCTCCCATTTAAGCTCCTCTTCCTCCTCTCTCCATTTAAACAATCATTACATTCAATGGATACATAATTGTTTCATTTCTACATCGTTATAAACATAATTCTTTTTAAGGCTGTCGGGACAGAAGAAAAGAAATGTTGGTGGAAGTTGGAATTGTTGTACATTATAATTAGGTGCTGCCATCTATGGGCTAATCCTGTTACATTCTACCCTCTGACTTACCTTCAGTATAATTGTATGGTCCAGTGAATACATACACACTGGTCCTCTCCCTGTCTTAGATTAATGGTTGTTGTGAAGCCTGTGCAACTCTCCATAGGTCAAGTTCTATACCTGTATACTGACTGTTTTTGCTTTCTAGTCACTCTCACTCTCAGTGGTCTGTGCAGGACACTCTCATTCTCAGTGGTCTGTGCAGGACACTCTCACTCTCAGTGGTCAGTGCAGGACACTCTCACTCTCAGTGGTCAGTGCAGGACACTCTCACTCTCAGTGGTCTGTGCAGGACACTCTCACTCTCAGTGGTCAGTGCAGGACACTCTCACTCTCAGTGGTCTGTGCAGGACACTCTCACTCTCAGTGTTCAGTGCAGGACACTCTCACTCTCAGTGTTCAGTGCAGGAGACTCTCACTCTCAGTGTTCAGTGCAGGACACTCTCACTCTCAGTGTTCAGTGCAGGACACTCTCACTCTCAGTGTTCAGTGCAGGACACTCTCACTCTCAGTGATCAGTGCAGGACACTCTCACTCTCAGTGTTCAGTGCAGGACACTCTCACTCTCAGTGTTCAGTGCAGGACACTCTCACTCTCAGTGTTCAGTGCAGGAGACTCTCACTCTCAGTGTTCAGTGCAGGACACTCTCACTCTCAGTGTTCAGTGCAGCAGTTATGCTACTCATGTGTCTGTAGTTTAATAAACACTTTTCTGTCCTATTCACACTTCTCTGTGACTAAACTCAATCATAACAAAGTGAGTGAACAACAACTTCAAAAATGACTTTCACAGACTCCATTATCATGGTGTCGTCTCCAAAAACGTTATTTGGGTTCTTGGAAACACTGAACATAAACACGATTCTACAAGGACCAAACGTCTAGATGATAGCTGATTGTTAGTTCCATCTGTTTGGGATTTTTGTAAAAATTCCTCATGTGATTTAATCGGCTTCATTGGATAATCAAAAGGCAAACAAGAAATCAACTGACTGACCAACCAATTTGCCAAGTAACCGAGTAACCACGTAACCAGAAAGAGAACATTGTTCGTGTAGCGAGATTAATGGTCATTTTGAGAAAAAAGCAAACAAGAGTGCATCTCTCCCTCTCTCTCTCTGCCGCTCTCTTTCTCTGTTTCTTTCTCTCTCTTTCTCTCTCTCTCTGCTTCACTCACTCACTCACTGACTCATTCACTCAATAGGGTGGCTTCTAAGTGCGAAATAGGTGAAAATTCACAAAGAAGCAGAACATCTGCTTATATACTTAGTTTTTCTCTCGAGCCTCTTGTCTGTGGAATTCTTTCCTCAAAATTTTTTGCCTGATTTCCTTTTTCCATGATTCAAGAACATGCGCTCAACAGCTGAACCTGTCCTCCTATCCATTGTAGCCGCTGTCCAGAAAGCAGAAAAGCAAAGCAAAGAAAAGACAACAAAAATGAAAACAACAATCACCAAAAAGGAATTTAATTGCAATATAACTATAAAATTATTATGCACATTGTAAGATCATTTCTTCTAACGGTAGATACAAGGTTCCCTGTCATTCCCTCCCTTTCACCCCCCTCCCCCACCCCCAGAAATACATTTGACTAATAGTTTTAGTACTTTTGCTCACAGTTAATCAAAAGTACAAATTAAAATCATTGCTGCCACAAGAGGTCACCAGGGTTTCCTACAGCGTCACCCCATTCTTCCTGTAAAAAAACCGCATAGAGTGTGACAGTGGATAGTAGGGATCCGGGATTCCCTGATTTTGCCGGATGTCCCAACCGATCTCCAGTGAACTCGTGACCGGATATTCGTACCTTCAGGGAAAAAACAAAATGTCACAACAAAATAGGAACGTTTAGAAATAAAAAACACAAATATATGAGTAGACATAGAAAGAAGGCCTATTATTAAACAATCAGGCAGACAAACAGACAGACAGACAGACAGACAGACAAAACAGACAAACAAACAGACAAACAGACAAACAGACAGACAGACAAGACAGACAGACTGATAGACAAGACAGACAGACAGACAGACAGACAAACAGACAAACAGACAAACAGACAAACAGACAAACAGACAAACAGACACAACAGACAAACAGACAAACAGACAAACAGACAGACAGACAGACAGACAGACAGACAGACAGACAAACAGACAAACAGACAAACAGACAAACAGACAGACAGACAGACAGACAGACAGACAAACAGACAAACAGACAAACAGACAAACAGACAGACAGACAAGACAGACAGATTAACAGACAAGACAGACAGACAGACAGACAGACAAACAGAGAAACTAAAATAGAGACTTTAAATGTAAAATGTCTAATAATTTAACCAATATGATAAGAACTCGTTTAGGTTTTTTCGGCACACTGCAGGCTGCAAATAAAGTCAACTGAATTCAGGTTTCCTACTTGGCGCATGCGCAGAAAGTTTAGACCAAATATTTGTGACGTGCGCAGGAAGTGTGGCCCTCGCATGCGCAAACAGTTTAATTCTCACACTTCACGCATACACAGGAAGTTACTTCATGAAAACTTGGGCATCGGACGAACAGATAGACAAGCAGACGATCACACGTCAGATAGGGAAAGTGACAAAATGTAGAGGAGACAGACAAACAAATTAATAAACAGATCAAACAAGCAAGACAACAACTAAATAAAGAGCAGTCAAACAACAACAACAATAACAACAACAAGCAACTATATAAACAAATAAACAAACTGTTGGGCAGATCAAACAAGCAAGACAACAACTAAATAAAGGGCAGTCAAACAACAAAAACAACAACAACAAGCAACTATATAAACAAATGAACAAACTGATAGGCAGATCAAACAAGCAAGACAACAACTAAATAAAAGAGCAGTCAAACAACAACAACAACAACAACAACAACAACAAACAACTATATTTACGAACAAACAAACTGATAGAGAGATCAAACAAGGAAGACAACAACTACATAAAGAGCAGTCGAACAACAACAAGCAACTATATAAACAAATAAACAAACTGATAGACAGATCAAACAAGCAAGACAACAACAAGATAAAGAGCTGTCAAACAACAACAACGACAACAACAACAAACAAGCAACTATATAAACAAATAAACAAACTGATGGGTAGATCAAACAAGCAAGACAACAACAAGGTAAAGAGCTGTCAAACAACAACAACAACAAGCAACTATATAAACAAATAAACAAACCGATGAACAGATCAAACAAGCAAGACAACAACTAAATAAAGAGAAGTCAAACAACAACAACAACAAGCAACTATATAAACAAATAAACAAACTGATAAACAGACCAAACAAGCAAGACAACAACTAGATAAAGAGCAGTCAAACAACAACAATAACAACAACAAGCAACTACATAAACAAACAAGTAAGTAAATCAATAAGCAGCAAACAAACAAACAAACAAATATACATACAAACAAACATAAATACAAAATCACAATTTCAAAAAAACAATAAACAATCAGAACCTATCTTCTGGGTCGATATTCATTCTGGTTCTTAGATACTCATGGCGTCCCTGCTGTTCCTTGGTAACGCCCTTGTACAACAACTTTCTCACATCTGATGGGACAGGACGCTGGAAGGGTGGGGTGGTATCAACGTCCAGCTTGGCAGCCAATTCTAAGAGGACGTCCAGTTCACTGGGTTTCCTCCTGTAATGAATCCTACACGCCGGGACCTCGCATGGCTTCTCTTCACTTGGTGTCTCTCCTTTGCGCATGCTCAGTAGTCTGGCTTCAGCAGCAGCTTTCTGCTCTTCCTCTACGTCATTCTTGTATTTCGTGAACCACGTGGTCCGGGCTCGATTCTCGTTGGCGACGAGCTCCTTCAGGAAGTTCTGGCGGATGAAGCCCATATTCAGTTCCCGGGCCATCTTGAATTTCTGCTGTGTGTCTTTAAAAGATGACTGGAGTTGATGATGACAGCGTCAGCTTACAGGTGCCAGTTGTGAAAAATGACAAACCTTAAAGCAAAAGAAAATACTCTTGACAGACCTTGAAGCACAAGAAAACACTCTTGACAGACCTTAAAGCATAAGAAAACACTCTTGACAGACCTTAAAGCACAAGAATACTATCTTGTTAGACCTTAAACCACAAGAAAACACTCTTGACAGACCTTAAAGTACAAGAAAACACTCTTGACAGACCTCAAAGTACAAGAAAATACTCTTGACAGACCCTAAAGTACAAGAAAACACTCTTGACAGACCTTACAGCACAAGAAAACACTCTTGACAGACCTTAAAGCATAAGAAAACACTCTTGTTAGATCTCAAAGCACAAGAATACTATCTTGTTAGACCTTAAAGCACAAGAAAACACTCTTGACAGACCTTAAAGTACAAGAAAACACTCTTGACAGACCTTGAAGCACAAGAAAACACTCTTGGCAGACCTTGAAGCACAAGAAAACACTCTTGACAGACCTTGAAGTAAAAGAAAACACTCTTGGCAAACCTTGCAGCACAAGAAAACACTCTTGACAGACCATAAAGTACAAGAAAATACTCTTGACAGCCTTAAAGTACAAGAAAACACTCTTGACAGACCTTGAAGCACAAGAAAACACTCTTGACATGCCTTGAAGCACAAGAAAACACTCTTGGCAGACCTTAAAGTACAAGAAAACACTCTTGGCAGACCTTGAAGCACAAAAAACACTCTTGACAGACCTTGAAGCACAAGAAAACACTCTTGACAGACCTTAAAGCACAAGAAAACACTCTTGTTAGATCTCAAAGCACAAGAATACTATCTTGTTAGACCTTAAAGCACAAGAAAACACTCTTGACAAACCTTAAAGTACAAGAAAACACTCTTCACAGACCTCAAAGTACAAGAAAATACTCTTGACAGACCTTAAAGTACAAGAAACACTCTTGACAGACCTTAAAGCACAAGAAAACACTCTTGACAGACCTTAAAGCATAAGAAAACACTCTTGACAGACCTTAAAGCACAAGAAAATACTTTTGTTAGATCTCAAAGCACAAGAATACTATCTTGTTAGACCTTAAAGCACAAGAAAACACTCTTGACAGACCTTGAAGCACAAGAAAACACTCTTGGCAGACCTTAAAGTACAAGAAAACACTCTTGGCAGACCTTGAAGCACAAAAAACACTCTTGACAGACCTTGAAGCAAAAGAAAACACTCTTGACAGACCTTGCAGCACAAGAAAACACTCTTGTTAGGTCTCAAAGCACAAAAATACTCTTTTGACAAACACCAAGCACAAGAAAACACACTGGGATGATAAATCAATGGTGCACACTGGGATGATAAATCAATGGTGCACACTGGGATGATAAATCAATAGTGCACACTGGGATGGTGAATCGATGGTGGACACAGGGATGGTGAATCAGTGGTGCACACTGGGATGGTGAATCAGTGGTGCACATTGGGGTGATAAATCAATGGTGCACACTGGGATGGTGAATCGATGGTGGACACAGGGATGGTGAATCAGTGGTGCACACTGGGATGATAAATCAATGGTGCACACTGGGATGGTGAATCAGTGGTGCACACTGGGATGGTGAATCAATGGTGCACACTGGGATGGTGAATCAATGGTGCACACTGTGATGGTGAATCAATGGTGCACACTGGGATGGTAAATCAATGGTGCACACTGGAATGGTGAATCAATGGTGCACACTGGGATGGTGAATCAATGGTGCACACTGTGATGGTGAATCAATGGTGCACACTGGGATGGTAAATCAATGGTGCACACTGGGATGGTGAATCGGTGGTGTACACTGGGATGGTAAATCAATGGTTTACACTGGGATGGTGAATCAATGGTGCACACTGGGATGGTGAATCAATGGTGCACACTGGGATGGTGAATCAATGGTGCACACTGTGATGGTGAATCAATGGTGCACACTGGGATGGTAAATCAATGGTGCACACTGGGATGGTGAATCGGTGGTGTACACTGGGATGGTAAATCAATGGTTTACACTGGGATGGTGAATCAATGGTGCACACTGGGATGGTGAATCAGTGGTGCACACTGGGATGGTGACACAATGACGTTTTATCAGTTGGCACGAATATTTTAAATTATCGAAAATTTTCTTTTCCAATTACAACTCTGTCTACATCTAAATATCCAATTACGATTACGATTACGATTACGATTACGATTACGATTACGATTACGATTACGATTACGATTACGATTACGATTACGATTACGATTACGATTACGATTACGATTACGATTACGATTACGATTACAATTACAATTACATACGACTTTAAAAAATTTTAGCATAATGGTAAGTATTGTAACTTTGTATGGAAAGTTTTTTCATTTTTTCATTTTCTTTCCCTTTGAGCAGCCTAGCAGAAGACTATTCAGCATAACTAAACAGTGAAATGTGAAAAGTTTTAATGATATTAAGAACGTCTTATCGAATTTTGGGACTTTAGTTTGTTTTTCTAGTTTATCTAAAAGCTTTTCTCTAGTAAACTGAATCCTGTTTTCAGCAACGAGTGGCTAACGATAGATTGGATCCGTAGGAGTTTTTATGAATGATGAGGTGCTACAGCTAGGTAAAGTAACCTTGTTTTTTCCTGCATCCCAGAACTATCCCAGATCTTTGCTTGTCAAATTTGTAGGAAAAATGAGATTTTACTACAATTTACCTCGATTTTAAAATTTTCAACAAAAATTTACGTCTAAATTAAAACGAAATTGACTGAGTGTGGTTTGCTATAAATGTCCAATTTGCGTTACCTGTAATCCGTCAGC
>JAQGDQ010001763.1:0-7500 GCA_030141605.1 Tubiluchus corallicola | reverse complement strand
GGTAATCGTAAAGTCATTATACAGGTGGGCCAAAAAAATTATCATTTAATTATTTAATAAAAGACTCGTTAACTTTAACCCAAAAAAACCATAAGCTTGCAGATGACGTTATTATTAATGGCATAAATGACGCAGCTAGTGATTATAAAAAAAACATGGGAGGTTGTAGATGCAAAAAAGGCTACAGGTGACTTTTCAACATCAACAACAGTGCCCTCTGTAATCTCCTCTATCTTCAATGATGAAAGAAAAATACAATTATTGTATACTATACGATGTACCTAGGCCTAAAAAACAACACAATTATTGTATACTATACGATGTACCTAGGCCTAAAAAAACCCACAATTATTGTATACTATATGATGTACGTAGGCCTAAAAAACAACAACTATTGTATACTATACGATCTACCTAGGCCTAAAAAAGCACAATTATTGTACACTATACGATGAACATAGGCCTAAAAACAACACAATTATTGTATACTATACAAAGTACCTAGGCCTAAAAAAAGCACAATTACTGTATACTGTACGATGTACCTAGGCCTAAAAAAGCACAATTATTGTATACTATACGATGTACACAGGCCTAAAAAACAACACAATTATTGTATACTATACGATGTACCTAGGCCTAAAAAAGCACAATTATTGTATACTATACGATGTACCTAGGCCTAAAAAACAACCCAATTATTGTATACTATACGATGTACCTAGGCCTAAACAAGCACAATTATTGTATACTATACGGTGTACGTAGGCCTAAAAACAACAATTATTGTATACTATACGATGTATCTAGGCCTAAAAACACAATTATTGTATACTATACGATGTACCTAGGCCTAAAAAAGCACAATTAGTGTATACTATACGATGTACTTAGGCCTAACAAACAACACAATTATTGTATACTATACGATGTACCTAGGCCTAAAAAAGCACAATTATTGTATACTATACGATGTACGTAGGCCTAAAAAAGCACAATTATTGTATACTATACGATGACCTAGGCCTAAAAAACACAATTATTGTATACTATACGATGTACCTAGGCCTAAAAAACAAGTCGATAAGTTTTGGTATTTCCTCTTTGTTGGCTATAAGTTGACCAAAATCTTGAATGAAAAAATGTTGAAGAACAAGGAGATTTACGAATGCCAAATCATACGATACAGCTTGTACGTGACATTGTTATGCTGATCACAATCAATCATGACAAACCGACTTACTTCTTCAAAATGGGCGGCAACATACGGGGTGTAAATATTTATTGGTCTATAAACAATCAATCGTAATCGTGAAAGCATCAGTTTCAAGAAATGATGTTCCTTTCAATTCATTATCTAAGCAGCGTCACAACTTCTATGCGAAATTTTCCATCATGAATAAACCCGGAAGCAGGGTCCATGACGGTTCTAAACTGTGCAATATTTATTGCATCCCAGTGCAGTCCCTTTTTATCTTCATTTAGAACAGTTTTGAGTGACCTTTGTGGATGATTGTTAATCACTTCAATGTAACTGTTCTTACACAAGGTATTGAAAGTAGCGACAGTAGGACGACACGAGGGACCAACTACTAAATGCAAGCAACAGCCTTTACCACGGTTATCTCCAGCATTGGAGCAGTTTTCATCATTACATCTGCAAAGATAAATGACAAGCTTATCAGCATCACCATTGATTGCAGTCTTTTCTATATAAGGAAGTCCACATCCTATTCCTAATCTATTAATTTTCTCAACAGGTACAGCATACATGACTGACACAACTTCTGCGTAGTTTCTCTGCGTTTTTGGAAATATTGATTCTGATGTCTCTTCTTGATGATAATTGATAAAAACATTCAGTTGCTCCTTGTCATTTAATATTCCAGTTGCTACCGGTCCTTTGATGAATAACTCTGGGTCCATTGTGGGAAATCTCATTTGAAACAAGATGTCACATAAGACTGTTCTCTTGTTGAACACATTTTGCTCTAGGTTCTTTCGCTTGCATTCATCATCAGCCCATCTTAAAACTGCATCAAATAGTTTCCCCTCTTCACTAATTGTCAGTTTATCAAGTTTGACAATCCTCAATAAGTTGTCGTAGCTCAAGGAAGTAAAACTGTCGGACTTTATAACTGCTTCCGTCTCGATACTAATGACCTCCAGACAGTTCATCTCTACATCTCGCTTTTCATAGAAACAAGCAGCTGTCAGAATGGTACAGACGTTGTCAATTGTGATTTCAGATTTAAGGAAATCAGCAGCCATTTTTTCAAGTTCACGAATGTTGTATTTTCTAGCTGTGTAAAGTACTTGAAGAACATTATCACCAGTTAATTCAGCTTTGTCAGTATAAATGAATCTCAAAAGCAGCAGGAACACGTCAGGTTCAACGTCGGTTATTGGTATGACATCACCAAGTTTATGACACAGCGGCCCAAACAGCATCCTCTTAAAAACGTCACTTCTGAGTGCAAGTACGTACCGACTAGCGTTGATGATGATTTCACCAACTGAAAAAGTTGCATCACATAATTCCTGGAAATCTTCGTTACCAAAAACATAATCGTGTCTCTCGTTCCAGTCGCCCATCGCATCAACCCTTTCAGCTGGAGTTTGCGGCTCGTCTAATGAAGTTGCCATTTCTTTTGCTACTAGAATTTTCTGACCTCTCTGCTGATCGAGAACTTGTATAAATGGCTGGTGTAACTACAGACACGAGATGAAATAATTTGCACTTTGTCCTTTTTATCAGTTTTTTGCTCTACAATCATTAAAGGTAAACATACAGTCATAATTTTATACATCCACGCTGCCTCGCCTTGTACAAACAACTAACTGTGACCTTTGTACCCTTGGGTTATAAAATTATGACACCGATAAGAAAAATAACTCTTCACTTTGTCCAATTATTATTATTATTATTATTAATGTAATTATTATTATTATTATTATTATTATTATTATTATTATTATTATTATTATTATTATTATTATTATTATTATTATTATTATTATTATTATTATTGTTATTGTTATTATTATTATTATTATTATTATTATTATTATTATTATTATTATTATTATTATTATTATTATTATTATTATTATTATTATTATTATTATTATTATTATTATTATTGTTTTGTTATTATTGTTATTGTTATTATTATTATTATTGTTGTTGTTGTTGTTGTTATTATAAGCCTTTTATTCGCACACAAATACAAATTCTAAGTGCTGCCTTCTAACTGTAGGGAATGTTCGGGATAATTTATTTCAATGTTAGGGAAAAATGTTAGAAGGATTTAGTAATAAAGGTGTGATAACGCTTCGTGTAATCAGTAAAATCACTTCAAAGCCGCGAGCATTTCACCCATGGCAGCCCGTGTTGAACGCCCACACTTCCACCAATGACGTTGTTCACCGACTGAAAAAAACAGCCGATTTCCATCAAAGTATAAAAACCTTTTTTGCAAAAAAAAAACTAGATAGTTAAATTCATGATATGATACATGAACATTAAGTAAGCATCATAAGTTTGAATTACTTTAACGTCACGATGCACTTACGAAAAGCCAGGAAGTCCACCAGTTACGTCAGCACAGTTACAGAACGTCACGGTGCACTTACGAAAAGCCAGGAAGTCCACCAGTTACGTCAGCACAGCTACAGAACGTCACGATGCACTTACGAAAAGCCAGGAAGTCCACCAGTTACGTCAGCACAGTTACAGAACGTCACGGTGCACTTACGAAAAGCCAGGAAGTCCACCAGTTACGTCAGCACAGCTACAGAACGTCACGGTGCACTTACGAAAAGCCAGGTAGTCCACCTGTTACGTCAGCACAGCTACAGAACGTCACGATGCACTTACGAAAAGCCAGGAAGTCCACCAGTTACGTCAGCACAGCTACAGAACGCCACGATGCACTTACGAAAAGCCAGGAAATCCACCAGTTACGTCAGCACAGCTACAGAACGCCACGATGCACTTACGAAAAGCCAGGAAATCCACAAATAACGTCAGCACAGCTACATGTAGTTAATCAACAATTTGAAGAGAATGCCATCGGATGGATGACCTGATCTGAGTTTATGAAAAATTTCGTTATAAATAATAGCGGGTTTAGAGTAAAAAAGTATCTTATAAATACATAATACCTTTGTAAATAATGTATCTTATAAATACATAATACCTTTGTAAATAATGTATCTTATAAATACATAGTAACTTTGTAAATAATGTGTCTTATGAATTCAAATGTATTTTTTGTACAAAATGTTGAGAGTTTAAATAACTCAGGAGGCCAATCAGATAAATTTTCATTCATTTAGTCATATAAAAAGCTTTACATTACAAAATCGTAGACACAAAACAAGAAAAAATTCTTTAAGAAAAAATCCCATTTCACTATAAACCTTTAACGACCCCAAGGGATACATTGGGATTCAATGGATGCATAAAATGTGCTTCATTTTCCAACTGTTGATAATTTTTTAAAGTATTTAAGACATTTAGTATGCATGCTATGCTGATCTGTACAAAGTCGTCTCTGGGGTACTGTACCTTGCGCAGTTTTTTGTGCCATGTAGATTTTCTAGTTTGCCATTTTATCACCAATTTTAGTCTTTTGCTATTGGCTTAAATCAAAATAACTATTAACAGATCAAATAACTGTCAGTTTTAAAATTTTATTAATTTTAATGCCAGAAAATATTCTCGTATCCCACGGGATACAACGGGTATGAAAGGGTTAAGCTTGAGCTTCGGAAACTGATTTTTCTATATAAGGGTTATGTATTCAAGAATAAACATGTTAATTCACGTGTACAAAACTATTTTCATCGCCATCTGTTGTTAATAAATACAAGATAAATAGAAATTCGACGATAACAAATCGACAAATCATCGAAAGATTTCTAGAACTCTTAAATGAGATAACAAAACAAAGCGAAGTAGGCCCATGAACGAACGTGTACCAAGTAGGCCTAATAAAAGAAATTGTATGGCGTAGGCCTACAAGTTTTATGTTTTTATAATAATAGTTTCCTTTAGAACATCTTATTGTTCAGGGGTCCGTCCAGGGATAACTCCTTAAATAACTCCAAGGTGTCCCGGGTTTTTATTAACGGCCTGCTACTTTGATAAGCCCACGTGCTTGGCTGAAGAGCAAACGATACAATTTTTTTAGTCTTTAGTATGACTCGTTTAGGAATTGAACCCACGTTCCCCCGGATGGGAAGCGAGTACACTATCAGTGAACTATACCTCCCGATGATAATTAAATGGCTAAACTGAAATTAATTAATAAATTAGTTACCGATAATTTAGATCACATTTTGTAATAATTTACAGTTTTAATTGACCGTGGGAGGTTTCCACTGGCGATTTGGACTTAAATTACGCTATAAAATTAATTTACGAATTAAGTAATCAAAATTTTAATTAAAATGGTGACACGCCATTAGAAATAAATCACAAATGATGATTATGATGATTATGGTGGTGGTGGTGATGATGATGATTATGGTGGTGGTGGTGGTGGTGGTGGTGGTGATGATGATGATGATGATGATGATGATGGTGACGATGATGATGATGATGGTGACGATGATGATGAGAGGATGATGACGATGACGATGACGATGATGATGAGATGATGATGATGATGACGACGACGACGATGATGATGATGATGATGATATTTGCAGAATATATACATACATATATACAATGCAAGGCCTCTATTTGCAGGCCAATAATTCTGCTCTGTACATATACAACACGGTCGATTATAATTATGTCCTTAATACAAGTACCACAAACTTACTTATAAAACATTTTAGTAATTATTTATAATAATTAAGGTTCATAATAACACAATTAAATCACAAAGAAAACAACAAACTGCCTTGTTAAACGTTAATGAAGCTGAAGTCATTATTCTTGGTTCGCCGTCTTGGCTAATGAGGTCATCATAACACACGCTTGGATTCGTTAGATTGGATCCCACTGGTTTGTCAATATTTAGATGTCCTAGCGACTTACAGTGTTGTTTTGATGCGTCTGTGTAAACACTGACTTCACTTCCGGTAACTCTAAAAACTAGAATGTAGAAACTAGCATCGAACACACGAGTTCGATTCGAGCCTGTTTTTTAATTCCATTTTCATTCGAATCTAAAATTTTAAATTCGAATAATTCAGCACTTCGACTACGTACGTTCTTTATCGTTAAAACGTTTGAAACATCAAGAAATCAGCACCATCTAGCGGCAATTTCTGTGTACAATTTTTAAACAAATTATTAATGTTTTTCATCATCATCATCATCATCGAATCACACGTCCAGGGACATGATTCTGCTCACCTCCCTATGCCAGGACTCCCTACACGCTGCAATGCCCCAAGTGGATTTATTTCTAAGGATCAATGCTGAAGTGTTTAGTGTTTTTACTGCAGAACAAAATCCAGCAACATGCAAGATCTTTGTGTGACTGCTTTTTATTCGTGATTGGAAAATTTATTCGAAAATGGTCAAAATCGAATTCGAATTACTGAAATACTGAAGTTTGATTTGAATTCCGAGCTTTGTGGCGAAGAACGATCACCCCTAATCAGAAGTAATCGGTAGTTCTGGCTAACAGATGTGTCAGAAAATCACATGATCAAATGAAGACGACGATGGTAGAAGTGGCGACAGCGACAATGGCGACGGATAGAGTTACTAACTATGTTGCTAAGTGATTTGTTTCAATCAGGATGTGTAGGTAGTGCCAAGGTTCTAACAGCGCGCAACGATTCGTGCCGGAACTACTTGCACAAGCAAAGACATTTCCAGTACTATTGCGTAACAATGTATACTTTTTACCATAAGTATAGAAAAATCATCCTGTCTTTCTTTTAATGATGTTGACGATGGTTTTATTTTTGCAGATAAAACGCATGAAACAACTGGGACGAGAGAAGATGATATTAATACAAGGTCTGGACATGTTGGAGAAAGCTAGGGAGTGGTATCATCAACAACTCGTTTCTGTCCAAGAGCGTCAGAAGCAAATGAGCAACAACAACAGTCTGGTGAGAATTTCATAAAATAATTTGTTCAAAAAACGTCCCCTTCTGTTCTACAATAATAATAATAATGTAGTAGTAGTAGTAGTTGTAGTAGTAGTAGTAGTAGTAGTAGTAGTAGTAGTAGTAGTAGTAGTAGTAGTAGTAGTAGTAGTAGTAGTAGTAGTAGTAGTAGTAGTAGTAGTAGTAGTAGTAGTAGTAGTAGTAGTAGTAGTAGTAGTAGTAGTAGTAGTAGTAGTAGTAGTAGTAGTAGTAGCAGTAGTAGTAGCAGTAGCAGTAGCAGTAGCAGTAGCAGCAGCAGCAGCAGCAGCAGTACTGCCGCCGCTGCTGTTGCCGCCGCTGCTGTTGTCGCCGCTGCTGTTGCCGCCGCTGCTGTTGCCGCCGCTGCTGTTGCCGCCGCCGCCGCCGCCGCCGCTGCTG
>JAQGDQ010000991.1:0-72365 GCA_030141605.1 Tubiluchus corallicola | reverse complement strand
GAAAGATTCAGTCTGCAAGGGTCCAATAGATGAATAATATACAGGTAAATAGGGTCTAATTGCTAGTAATAAGTGAAGAGGAGAGATTCAGTCTGCAGGAGTTCAATAGATGAATAGTATACAGGTAAATAGGGTCTAATTGCTGGTAGAAAGTGAAAAGGAGAGATTCAGTCTATAAGGGTCCAATAGATGAATAGTATACAGGTAAATAGAGTCTAATTGCTAGTAATAAGTGAAGAGGAGAGGTTCAGTCTGCAGGCGTTCAATAGATGAATAGTATACAGGTAAATAGGGTCTAATTGCTGGTAGAAAGTGAAAAGGAGAGATTCAGTCTATAAGGGTCCAATAGATGAATAGTATACAGGTAAATAGGGTCTAATTGCTAGTAATAAGTGAAGAGGAGAGGTTCAGTCTGCAGGCGTTCAATAGATGAATAGTATACAGGTAAATAGGGTCTAATTGCTAGTAATAAGTGAACAGAAGAGAGGATAGCAAGCCCACCAAAAGGTCATCCAGTCAGCCATTTTGCATATAAAGATTTTTTACGAATGGTGTTCAGTGAATTAGTTGATTTGGTTACGCCTTTAATTGAGCGTCAGAACACTAAATTTCGATATTGACAGTATAAAAGTGACGTCATCTCGCCACATGATTGGCTGATGCATTGCTGACATCACGCACGTGAGCAACAGCTGCTCAAATAATAGAATGGCTGCCTATTTCTCGCAAGCAGTCGTGCATCTGAAGTTGCGAACGTGTGTCTAGTGTATCATTATATCTTGAGAGCAAGTATTCTATTTTAGGTGCGACCAGCTGCCATGCGCGCACGCGAGTCGTGAACGCAGATGTATCATTACCTTTTTCAGCTTGGGCCGACAATAAAAATACTTCTGTTTCTGTCTAATCACACGGATAATATTTTTTATCCGCACCTATCCGGAAATTTTATAATTTGTTTGTACGTTCATATACTTACTTGACGCAGTCACATAAAAGAGTATTTTGTTTTATTTATAACAAACAACACAATAATTATTATAGCATCATTCTCTCGGGGAACGCAGGATGCGGCCAGGGTTGTCACTGTATGATACTCATTGTAATGGAGGCTAAAAAGTATCGAATTTTCCACCAAATTGGCGTATTAACAACCGAATAGTGTTGCGGCTTGTACTATAATTATCAGAACATACACGTTCATGATACCAAATAGAGACTATAGAATAATCGATAATTATTCGATAATTTAGTAATGTGAAACTAAAAACAAAGCAGTCAAAATGTGCATTGAAAAAATTTAAACATTCCTGCTAACCAGTGGAAATAAACAAACTTTGATTTCAACTGATTTTAAATATTCCGCCATTCGGCTTTTAAACATTTACAAAGCTTTAAAACATATTTACCTCCCTCAAACCATTTCTTAATTGGCTAACAATATTGTTAGTATGATGCTAGTGTCACTTAAGCATGCCATTGGTTAATATGCACCATTTTTACTATATTGAATCAGATTAGCTACAGTACAAGTGTAAACAAGATGGTGTAGTTGAAATGTAAGTTGTATATGCAGTATTCAATGTGCTTCTTCAAACTTGATAAACACCCAGACATGGCCTATAAGTGCTTTTACCTTAGTTTAAACATAATTTATTTAGGATTGGATCAGACAGTTTGAACAACATGATTTAGGATCCTCACCACAACAGACTTTATACACTATTTACAAAAACATTTACAGTAAGAATAGACTATAACTACACAAGCTGACAAGTTTTACTACAAGATTACATTAGACATTAGTAACATTAAAAGCTGACAAGTTTTACTACAAGAATATATTAGACATTAGCAGAAAATGATGGTTAGAAAATATTAATGTACGATTATTTAAGACTGATGCATTTTGTATCAGATAGAAACTACTCTGGAAGCGTTTAGCACGTAATATAAAGTCATGTATGCATTGGAATATTTTACAGTTAGCAATATAGTTAAATTCATCTTTTCCGAATAATAACAACTTCAACAGATCATTATTTCATGATTTTACCTCTAGGCTCTATTCCTACATTCAAAACCAGCTTCTTTAGTTTCTCTGTCTTGTGAATACATATGCAATGCAAAGCAAAGCGTTCAAAAACTATTTGAATGCTATACTTTTACATGATAGTTAATATAGCCAGGCAAAGACAACCTTGTCATCTACAGCTGCTATGAAGTTGGTTACGCAATCATGTGATCTACAGCGCTTAAAAAACCAGTTACAGTTATACAACCTTATCACCAGGATTTCTTAAAAAGCCAGTTATACAACCTTGTCATCTAGATTTCTTAAAAAGTCAGTTATACAACCTTGTCATCAGGATTTCTTAAAAAGCCAGTTATACAACCTAGTCATCTAGATTTCTTAAAAAGCCAGTTATACAACCTAGTCATCTAGCTATCTTAAGGAGGCAGTTATGCAACCTTGCCAAAGTGTCTTAGTTTTGCAGAAGCTTAGTAAACCAGCAAAAGATAAGAAGAAATATAAATTCAAATTAAAATAACACAGATCTGAAAATGACAATGAAATATGCAGTCGTACATGTAATTCACTCCTACATATTACACTGATATGAGGTTCTGCAAACAAAGATTCAATTGTTTATACCGAAACAAAACTTACTTGAGTAGATATCTGACCACCTATTGGCCGAACTGCTCCCTGACCATTAGCAATGATATTATCCTTCTTTGCTGGCTGGTGGTCACTTGATGCTAGAAAATGAAAAATAACAACCACGGTACTTCTCCAAGAACAACTTGCACAACAACTTGAGTCAGAATACTTGTGTAAATAATAA
The DNA here is from genome assembly GCA_030141605.1 of Tubiluchus corallicola. Classification (NCBI taxonomy): domain Eukaryota; kingdom Metazoa; phylum Priapulida; class Priapulimorpha; order Priapulimorphida; family Tubiluchidae; genus Tubiluchus; species Tubiluchus corallicola. The sequence goes on along the minus strand of JAQGDQ010000991.1, from coordinate 69,519 downwards.
GACTTCATTGATGCAGAAGATGCAAAACTTACGAATTTGAAACTTGTAGATATCACTCGACAAAAGTTCGGCTACAAAGACGCTTGTGCCATCTGGACTCACTGCTAAATCATGAGGTGCTATGAATGCCTGAAAGTGCAAGATCTCATTGTAACATAAAATCTAGTTTAATTATAATACTTTTTGTAAAGTCTTCATTTTACTTAAAGCTCAAGAAAGCTCTTCACTCGCATAAAGCTTAGAAAAAATTGTCTTGAAATTTTAAACCAGCTGCATATTGTCTTATTGCATATAGAGCTTGTATTAGTAGTACTGCTGTATAAAATTTATAAATTTAAGCTCGCTCGATGACCGATAGGAGGACATGTTTTAACGGCAAGTCATATGAAACTAGTTCAGATAACATTACATAAAAGTCTGAAAACATAATTCTAGCATTCGTAGCTTCACTTTGCTAACTAAGTAAAAGGTCAATGAGATTTAAGAATAAGTTATTTATGGTGAGGTGCATACTGGGAAGGGGAGTCAGCGACATTTGCATAAAAAATTTGAATCATTAAAAATTTTATTTTCTAGTTACACTAAATGTTTCAGGCAGGTAAAAGAAAGCCAAAAACACATCAAAATACCTTAAAGCCTGCTGGTCCCCAAGTACTCAGTATTACTCCATCTGTGATGTTAATAGTAAATCCTTTGTACATTTGATCAGGTGAAGCTGGCAAATTTGCATTAACAGCATACAGCACGCCACCTACAAGAAAAATAGAATTTTATGGCACATAGTTAATAGACTTTCTTAAAGAAAGACAAGATGATTTTTCATATACTACCCCATTTTCAAGTCCGATAAAAAGTATACATTTTAACACCAATAACACTGGAAAAGCATTTCTGATAATTAAATAATAGGCGAAAAACTTAATTAAAGGCAGGCGAACCCAACTAGTGATGACATCATAAACTAATATAATTTTCAACATCAAAAACATTCCAAGAGCATGTTGCATGTGCTTGAGAAAGCGAAAATTGAAGTTCAGTGCTACTGTACGATATTCACTGTGTTGTACTAAAACTAGGCAAATTTTGTGATAAAAATTCAAATTTCAAATTTACCGCTGTGCTGACGCATGAGCTGTTGAACGTGTGTAGCACGTCAAAGACGGAGAACTCTGAATTGAGAGGTTCAGTACTTGTTTTTTGGCAAAGCGTTTCCGAAATATAGGTGCTAGTGCCCGTCTAACTAGAGAATGGCGAAATGCATGTAATAGCGAAGAACAACATGAAATTGTGTTTGTATGGTAATAATTCTTTCATGTAAGTCATTTTGGAAAAAATAGTATGTTTCCTTGCAACGTTTCAAGGAATAGATTGTTTTGTCCTACAGTTTAAGATTGGGTCCGGTTTTCTTTTAAACTACTGACATTCACTAGTGATTTAACAACTACAGCAAAACTTGTACAACTTCAAACGTCAAACTTGTTTAGAAAACTTACCAAAGTTAGGACTGTAATCAACAGCAAAGATTTGAGGCTGAAACTGTGGATTTTGGAATTGGGACACAAGAACACCTGACTTCATATCATAACAATCTATCCTGGCATCAAGTCTAACACTCACACAAACTATTCCTTTATCCTCGGCTAGTGTAATGCTGTGTACAATAGGATCAGGAACTAGAAATGAACAATTAATAAATATACAGAGTGTAGATTAAAAATGACAGGAAATGAAACAAATGTCAACTATATAATGTTACTTTCACACTAAACAGACTCATTTAAACGTATAAAAGATACAGATGCACTGGTTGACTTAATGAATAGCGATTTCAAATTCAGGCAACCTTTGACATTGAACATCATGTCAAGGACTGACTGACTAACTGACGATTTTCAAATCCAAGTGACCTTTGACATGGAAGTTTAAACCTATCGACTACCCACTACGCTCTAGTACTACATGCATATAAAATTTGGTGGTACAACTCCTTACAGTGTTTGAGTTGTAAACAACTAAGTGACTAAAGACTACGTTACACTTCATTTTGCATTTTTGCTTTCATTACACTTTTGTTTTTGCATTAAAGCTACTCGAATTTTCATTCATTTGAAATGCTAATGGCAGTTTATAAACATTGCTGCGATATATAAATGATGTGGCACACTACGTTGACTCGAAAAAGAAGCATTAAATTCGTCTGCTAATTTCTTACTGGAACATGATAATTCAAAGCAACATTGGTATTACTAATAAGTAACTATTACAGTTACTAATGGAGAGCCTAATGACAATGGAGACAATGACAATACAGTTACTAATGGAGAGCCTAATGACAATGGAGACAATGACAATACAGTTACTAATGGAGAGCCTAATGACAATGGAGACAATGACAATACAGTTACTAATGGAGAGCCTAATGACAATGGAGACAATGACAATACAGTTACTAATGGAGAGCCTAATGACAATGGAGACAATGACAATGCAGTTCCTAATGGAGGGCCTAATGACAATGGAGATAATGACAATACAGTTACTAATGGAGAGCCTAATGACAATGGAGACAATGACAATACAGTTACTAATGGAGAGCCTAATGACAATGGAGACAATGACAATACAGTTACTAATGGAGAGCCTAATCAGTATAAACTATGAATATTAAAACTTACATTCGGACTTGACGTTCCATTGCTTCAGAAGCTTCCCTTTTGCTGAAAACTTCATGACCCGACTGTTGCAGTACCTATAAGTATATACAAGTTACAGAGAATGTGTTAAAGTTATGCAACATAACTGTTTTACTGTCACTGTGTTTTTCATCAGGAAAACAAAAATTGTTGCAACAATACATGCACTAAAAGGTAAATTAAGGCTTTGAGAAAGGAGAATTAAGTCCCCATTTCAAAGATCTACATTATGCAAGACGTCAAGGACGGCCATAAAAGAAATTTGTTTCTGTCTTACCTCATGAGCACAAAAGATGTCAGTATGGAGGGAGGTAAATATGTTTTAAAGCTTTGTAAATGTTTATAAAAGCCGAATGGCGGAATATTTAAAATCAGTTGAAATCAAAGTTTGTTTATTTCCACTGGTTAGCAGGAATGTTTAAATTTTTTCAATGCACATTTTGACTGCTTTGTTTTTAGTTTCACATTACTAAATTATCGAATAATTATCGATTATTCTATAGTCTCTATTTGGTATCATGAACGTGTATGTTCTGATAATTATAGTACAAGCCGCAACACTATTCGGTTGTTAATACACCAATTTGGCGGAAAATTCGATACTTTTTAGCCTCCATTACAATGAGTATCATACAGTGACAACCCTGGCCGCATCCTGCGTTCCCCGAGAGAATGATGCTATAATAATTATTGTGTTGTTTGTTCTAAATAAAACAAAATACTCTTTTATGTGACTGCGTCAAGTAAGTATATGAACGTACAAACAAATTATAAAATTTCCGGATAGGTGCGGATAAAAAATATTATCCGTGTGATTAGACAGAAACAGAAGTATTTTTAATGTCGGCCCAAGCTGAAAAAGGTAATGATACATCTGCGTTCACGACTCGCGTGCGCGCATGGCAGCTGGTCGCACCTAAAATAGAATACTTGCTCTCAAGATATAATGATACACTAGGCACACGTTCGCAACTTCAGATGCACGACTGCTTGCGAGAAATAGGCAGCCATTCTATTATTTGAGCAGCTGTTGCTCACGTGCGTGATGTCAGCAATGCATCAGCCAATCATGTGGCGAGATGACGTCACTTTTATACTGTCAATATCGAAATTTAGTGTTCTGACGCTCAATTAAAGGCGTAACCAAATCAACTAATTCACTGAACACCATTCGTAAAAAATCTTTATACGCAAAATGGCTGACTGGATGACCTTTTTTGGTGGGCTTGCTATCCTCTCTTCTGTTCACTTATTACTAGCAATTAGACCCTATTTACCTGTATACTATTCATCTATTGAACGCCTGCAGACTGAACCTCTCCTCTTCACTTATTACTAGCAATTAGACCCTATTTACCTGTATACTATTCATCTATTGGACCCTTATAGACTGAATCTCTCCTTTTCACTTTCTACCAGCAATTAGACCCTATTTACCTGTATACTATTCATCTATTGAACGCCTGCAGACTGAACCTCTCCTCTTCACTTATTACTAGCAATTAGACCCTATTTACCTGTATACTATTCATCTATTGGACCCTTATAGACTGAATCTCTCCTTTTCACTTTCTACCAGCAATTAGACCCTATTTACCTGTATACTATTCATCTATTGAACGCCTGCAGACTGAATCTCTCCTCTTCACTTATTACTAGCAATTAGACCCTATTTACCTGTATACTATTCATCTATTGGACCCCTGCAGACTGAATCTCTCCTCTTCACTTATTACTAGCAATTAGACCCTATTTACCTGTATACTATTCATCTATTGAACGCCTGCAGACTGAACCTCTCCTCTTCACTTATTACTCGCAATTAGACCCTATTTACCTGTATACTATTCATCTATTGGACCCTTATAGACTGAATCTCTCCTTTTCACTTTCTACCAGCAATTAGACCCTATTTACCTGTATACTATTCATCTATTGAACGCCTGCAGACTGAACCTCTCCTCTTCACTTATTACTAGCAATTAGACTCTATTTACCTGTATACTATTCATCTATTGGACCCTTATAGACTGAATCTCTCCTTTTCACTTTCTACCAGCAATTAGACCCTATTTACCTGTATACTATTCATCTATTGGACCCCTGCAGACTGAACCTCTCCTCTTCACTTATTACTAGCAATTAGACCCTATTTACCTGTATATTGTTCAACTATTGAACCCTTACAGACTGAATCTTTCCTTTTCACTTAGTACCAGCAATTAGACCCTATTTACCTGTATATTATTCAACTATTGGACCCTTATAGACTGAATCTTTCCTTTTCACTTACTACCAGCAATTAGACCCTATTTACATGTATATTATTCAATTACTGAACCCTTACAGACTGAATCTCTCCTTCTCACTCATTACTAGCAATTAGGCCCTATTTACTAGATTAGGACCACTGCAAACTAGACATGGTTATTGCACATTTTGTAGATCGGAGAAAAATAAATTTTAGTTCGATTCAATTCAAACAATCCTTATTTGAATGTATGTATTAATGCACTTTACATAATGCCAAACTTTGCTACAATGCTAGCTTTTTTATACTTACAAAGTAGGTGGCATAAAGAGGTATGACTGTACGTAAACAGATCAAGTAATAAAGTTGTTTTATTTTCCTACCCGTCAGCAACGTAGAATTCACCATTAGACGCAACAGCAATGTCCGCTGGTTTACAAAAATGTGAACCGTCACTACCAGGTTCAAACTTCATACCGAGAACAAGCGATGGTTTAGTGCTGCCGCCTGGTGGGAACTTGTAAACTTGATGAGCGCCAGCATCAGTTAACCAGAAATTACCTTGTGTGTCAGTTGTGATGCCATGAGGTAAATAAAACCTGTATGAATAGAATACAAATTTCCATTAGCGGCATACAACACACCACCTACAACAAAAATGCGAATGCAAAGCGTTTTATGGCATGTACTAGTGTCTAGCCAGAAAAGTGGGTACAGAAAATTAGAGTTTTAGTATTTTTTGAAAATTTTCTTGATAATTTGATTTTAGTACATAAAAGTCCAGTATATTTAGCATTGGTTTTTATAAATATGAAAAATTGACATTTGACCAAATTTTTGGTGCATTCTACTTTGAAGCATCATAATGCAGTTTTAACTATGCCGACTTACGGACAGATTTGATTTGTAAGCTCACAATTAATTCATTAGATCTTACAATCTATTATAGAAAAACTTACAAATCTTTCCCCCATTGTGAAATCACTTGGCCTGTCACTGCATCTAGTGTAACAACAGCATTAGCTGTAATTGGACTTCTTGCTTCTTCCAGTAATTGATTCATTTTGTTAAATGTTCTACAAACACAAACAAGCAGTTCTAATAAAACAATAAATTTGAAAAATTCAAAGAAATCAAATCAGTTGCTACGTTACCTCTTTCACTGCAATAATCAAGCCTCATTATAAAGCCACACTTTATAATGCCAACTTCACTCAAAGCCAAAATCATTAACAAAACAAAACATCTATATTCGCATAGACAAGTACCTATCAATATATTAATGCAGCTTGTTATAATGCCAACCTTTTGGAGGTCCAAAAGCGAAGGGTATAAAGAGGCTTGAATGTATATTAAAAGGCATTTTTATTATATTAAAGTCTCTAGCAGTCACCCATTTATGTACAAACTAAGCTTCATATTGCTTAAATTTGGATGTTAACCACACATTTTGACTACACAACAAAACACTCTACACTTATCAATAACAGGCTCAATACCTGAGAAAACTGTGGCTTTGCAACATCACAATAGAGAAAACTACATAGAATGAAACATATTGAAGATTTTTATGCATTAAAAGATGATATTAAATGATTATAATTATGGGACTATTAAAAGATCAATAATAATAATAATAATAATAATAATAATAATAATAATAATAATAATAATAATAATAATAATAATAATAATATTAATAATCTACCAGAAAATTGTTTCCCTAAAAACTGCATCTTTACCTACTTCTAAAAAAACATGGACGAATTCTTTTGATCACTAGTAAATAAATTAAGATGAATTCAGTTTCTCAGAATCTTTCTTTAAGTTTTCATTTTCACTGAAGAATGAGTGGCCATTGGTCTTGGGACGACTACTTACATAAAAAAACAAACAAAACATGTCAATCTAAAAAAGCAGCACTATTTAGTATACAGACTTTGACCAGCATTATAATACTTTGTTAATGTTTTAGTAAATGTGCACATTTGATGAGTCCAAGGGACAAACAGATGCCTCATTGCAATATTTCACCGTGGAAGGCATGGCTCAGATATAGAACAAGTTCTGAAAACACTTGGAATACACAATGCATACTTCTAAAAACTTAGTAATAACATGACTTCATCAGTGCTTAGTATCAAGTGACAAGGTTCATTAACGTAGTAATTTACCTTCCGTTCCAAACATGGCTGCCTCGATGAAACACGTGTAACTGTTGTTGATTATCTGCAGCAATGCCACCAATGTTTCCAAAATGCTGTTTATCAGGCAGCCAGGCAGCAAGATGCTGTAATGGCGGAAGTTTTTCTAGAAAAAATGCACAAAATTTCACACGTGTGAACGATATGTGAAAATGAAAACATTTTAGCCCAAGCACTAGTCATGAATTCATGTGACGTTAAAAGCTGAATGAATATGAGTTACAAACTATCAGTGTATCACTCCAGTATTTCTTGTTTTACATTGGAATTGTTTGTTTGATTAGATCTCAACCCTGTACTTAAGAGTAAATATGACATAGCTACCTGCCAAAGAGTCGCATTCCGTGCAGCTGTATTGTGCAAATTAATTATGGCATATCAAGTGTAAATTGCCAAAAGTTAAATGTAAATTAACAAAAAAATTAAAGGTTGATGACACAATGGCACAAAAAGCAGCCCAGAAGCGATTTTTGTAGAAGTCACTCATTTATTTGTTAACCAGGTTTAACATTGCTTAACTTTGGAAGCTAACCACACATTTGAACTACTCTGCAAATCTGTGACTTGGCAACATCACTGTTTTCTTTACACAGAAAAACACATACATAATGAAACATACTGAAGATTTGATGCATAAAAAGATGATACTAATTTTCATCTCACTCTACTAAAAGTACTGAAATAAAAGTGCCAAGAACAACAAACACACACCACATCACTGACATGATGCCACCCATACCAAAACACGATGCACCTATATGAGAACAAGACATGCGCCCACCTGAGAACAAGACATGCACCCACCTGAGAACAAGACATGCACCCACCTGAGAACAAAACATGGAAATGTAATGAACATGCACCTACCTGAGCTGTTAGTAAAACGATTGTTTGAAGCAACAGCAGGTTTGTTAGGCTTTTCAGACAACATGCTGCTATATTTATCAGTAACTAACCCACCGCCACCAGTGTTAGTTCTAGCATCAGCATCACCAAAACTCCAGTAATTATCCTCATCACTGGAATCATAATCATTGTTAATATAAGGCAATAAACTTTCCAGTAAGCTTGGATCAAACTTGCTGGGCACACCGTTACCGTGTTTGCTTCCGCGGTTGTCGTAGTAACCATAGTCCTGGTACAACGCGTCATCGTAGGTGGGAAAGCCCCGAACCGGTCCACCGCGATACGGGTTCTTAGCGAGTTTGTCGTACGCTTCTATGAAAGACTGTGACACTGGCGGTGGTGCAACGGTAGCAGGATGCACTTGCTCCTCCCCACCTTCAAGTGCATCAAGTTCAGGGTTGGGCGGAAGTGGTACACTGGCATCAGCTGGCATGTTCTTGTTCACATTGGGCATGTTATACGAACATTCTCCAAACGCTGTTCCTCTCTGTGCATCGGTGTAATACATAATGTAAAAATTACACATTTCATCCGCTGCCGTTGAACTGAAAAAGACAATCATTCATTAATGTAAAATAAACTACTGTGCTGCCAGGATTGATAGCAGGTATGAAAACAACAATTAAGATTTGATAAGATGGATAATTTGATGCATAAATGTAAACAAACCACAAGCAAATCTATCAAAATCTTCAAGCAAAAATTAGCACCGCAATTAAAGTAATAACGATAATTTTAAATCAATTAAAACTAGAAGTGAGCAAACATCAAATCATGAAGAAAACTTAGAATTTAGTTTTTGTTATTGGCGTCTTTCCACTTGTTACCCAAATAATGGCTTAGACTGGATGGCACAATGAGAAATAATATTTCCTTTTAAAATGTTACAGCAAAAGCTAATAAATCTTGTAACGAACATGGCCAACTAAAGTTACAAACATTTTTACAAGTTTGACTTAATATTTCTGCTAAAAAAATCTTTTAAATATGTGTCTAGCTAAAATGAAAGAACATGAAACAGACCCGATTTTTGTTATACGATTTCTCTTTGAAGAGTCATATGTACAGCGAGCCGCCTGAAATACAAATCTTATAAATACAAATAAATTATTTTTAAATACAAAAACACTTACAAAAATATATAAAACACAGTTGCATAAATCAAATAATCAGTGTAAAGTTGTTGGTGACTTAAAGATTGATTCTGAAAAATCATCTCTTTCAGCATTACTTTGCCTCATCAAGCATTTCCCATAAGTTACATACTGAGCAAATTTAACTAAAGTAACTGGCATTGTAACAAAACACATAAATACACTTCTAATGAGCACTGCATTTTTACCCCCTGCAAGATTTCTGTACAATAAAAAAGTCAGAAAGCCGCCAAACAAATAAAAAGCGTTCATGAACAGGAAGACAATTTAGAGACATAGTGTAGGCTGATCCAACTCAGGAACTGCCTTTCAAAGTTAAGTATTGCAGGCCCTGGCAATGACATGGATAGAAGATGATGGTTGATGGTGAAGATGAGAGATATTTCCTATAAAAATATATGCACTTTGCCAAGGGGTATGCTGCCTTAATTTCTTCTAAACTAAAAACTAAACCTCTCTTTGAGCGACAAAGCAGAACACATTCAAACACAAGGAGATGGAGCAATAAGTGTTTTTTTGAAAACTTGTAACAACTATTGTCCAATCATTTAAATGCCGCACATGTGTAGAAAGAGACTGCTAGCCTCGTGAGGCAAACAATGGTCCCCATGTTGTAATACAAATTCTATGGTCTGCTGTTAGGCAAACAATGGTCCCCTGGTTGTAAAACAAATTCTATGGTCTGCTGTTAGGCAAACAATGGTCCTCATGTTTTACAATACAAAATTGCATTCAAAACTGAGTTCTTTTGTCCGAAATTGATGACCAGCGATCTATTCCCGTACACCTGTGACTTATAAAATCTATGGGCAATAGTTACTGCCATAAAGAATAAATGTTGCCTTTAGATTTAAATTATAAGTAGTTTAGAAATGTGCTTTTGTGTATCAATTTTGATTTCATACGTCTGGCACTCAATGATAGAGATTGCTTAGTTGATTGTAGTGGTGAGACAATAACCTCCCCACCCACCTAATGCAATACGAAAGACGAAGCCCAATGAAGCCATTTTGTCATAGCTTATACATCCACTTACTAGCCAAACTCAGCATTACTTAACTTCATAGCAAAACATGCATTACAACCAATCAGCTTTATCTTATTTCTATTAATAGGACTAGTCTAGCAATGTATCCCATGAGGTACTAATATGTTTAGCAAAATATTTTCAAAAAAGTCTAACAGGTAAAATTTATCAATGATAAACTCTTTGCATGCTAAAAACAGAACATTTAAAAAATCAATATTTCATTTGTGCCTCTAAACATCATAGCAAGTTTTTGAACATTCATATTAATAACAAACTTTTATACATCATCACTGATCATACAAATTAAGTGAACACGTTCATACCAGAACATCTCCTGGATGTACAGTATAAACTTTATCCATAGGATAAAATGCCTGTGGCCACTGTGGATTTCCCTTCCCTAATAGCGTCCAATGATTATCGACAACCTTGTATCCGGATATCACCTTTCCTGTTAAGAAAAAATGGTAAACAAATTAAATTTAACCAACAAAAGTTAATTTATCTACAATTTATTCATGATGTGCACACTGTCCTGTGAAACACACATTTTTCTTAGTCACAGTTACTAAAATGTTAAATAAAACTGCTGCTGTAAATGTGCAATACCTTCAATGTTTTACTTTCAGTGTCTAAACAGCATAAAAAGGGAGAAAACTAAACATATTGTTGGAAAAAAACTTTAGTATGTGAGCTTGCACAGCAAAAACATACGGAAGTCGATAGTTAAGGTTTTTTAGTTATACGCGTATGAATCTCCATTTCATGAGGATCATTTTGATACCAAGTTCATCGCTCTACGTTATTTCTAAGCTGAGATAATCCACGTTGAAGTTGAGGTGCAGGCTGCACACTGAAAATCATAATCTTGAAAAAAATCACTGTTAATGTTTACCATTGTTTTTTGTCATGGTTGTACAAAAAAACTTAGCAACCATACAAACAGAAGGTAGCTATGGATTTGTAAAAGCATATCGAAATTACGTATAAATCCTGTAGATGGCTCTTGCAAACAAAAACCTGGGCTTGGCAACAGAAAAAAATGCAAGCAAAATAACTGCTTCGACAAGTTGACAAGTTACTACTGGAGTTTGAAAATACGAGTCTTGACAAACGCCTTATTAGTTTTTACGCAGAGAAGTGTGTAAGGAGCTAAATAAAATTTAATTTTAGTATCTTTTTAAATAATTTCCTGACGTGCTAGAACATAAAAGTCCAATATATTCAGCATTTGTTTTTCTAAAAATGAAAAATTTGATATTTGTCCCAATTTCTGGTACATTCTACTTTGAAGCACCGTAGCGAAATTTTAACTACGCTGACTTGTGGACGGTTTGGTTTGCAAGCATATATTTTTAGCATGTAAACAACCTTAATGTACACATCACAATGATCGAATAAACTGCCATTCATACCTAAAACGTGCGCATGTGTGCGAAAAGCAAATGGATGTATCGGCATAGGAGCATCCAATCGACAAGATACATCAATGAAAGCTTCTAAATAACAGAAAACATTCCGTTATGGTAAACATTTTAAAACTAACTTCAGTTAATAAACAAAATAAAGTCAATTTGTTGAACAAAATATCCAAATGACATTTTACGATTGTTTAAGTTAAAACTAACAGCTTTTGTAGTGATACTAAGCCAAACAAATTAAAATATACAATTCAAAACAATGCCCAATTAAATTGAATTGCCGATCTTAATAAAAAAAAAATTTATTCACTTTTCATTAATCAAACATTAAAAAGTGCAACTGGAAATTACAAGTTGTGACTAAGAGTGTAAGAGGAGAGGTCATGTTAATCAGCTGACTAGAAAAATAGGTGGAAATTTTATTTCCTAATCCAGGTCATGATGATTTTTTTGTCTATCATTCAACAGTAATCACAACTCATTAAACATTTCACTCTTGTCTTTTTCTCTACAATGTATCTAATAGTTAAGAACAGAAATTTAAAATTTGAAATAATTACACAAACAATTCAAAAATCAATAAAATCTTGTGAGCACTAATTGCATGAGGATCATAGCAAGAGTTTTCCCTTTTATAAAGAGTGTCTCTGAAGTTTGTGTTGATTATAAAAAGTAAAACACAATGTAAAAGTCATCACTGCAACTAAAACAATAAAATTATTTTGATTTCATTAATTAGATTATCATTGTGAATGCTTGAATATTTATAAACCTTTGCAGTTTATTTCACAATTATTAGCCATTGCAGGTAATGAGTTGACAGAAAGGAGATGCAGAAAAATTTTGAACATGTTGGGATTTGAACCCAGATTAGTACTCCCATGCTCTGTCAGCCAATTTGAGAAAAAGGAATTGTTGTCTCACTTTCATAGTTATAGCCAAAAACTAATAAAAAGAAAAACTAATACCAGAACTTAAATCTACCAGAAGTAAGGTAAAGCCGCACCCCGAGACTACCACACATTTACCATAGCAACTTACTCTTTCTGTTTGCTGGTATTTGCTGATACCTGGAATCAGCTGCTAAGATCCAGATTCCAGCAAGATATCGCGGGCTGCATGTAAGAAAAGCAAAATAATTAACCAACCCGACTGCAAAGCTGCTATAAAAAGCATAGCTAGTTTCTAAAAATGACATTAGTTGTTTACAGCTGGCATTCTTCGTAGACATTTCAAAGAAATAAATGAAATTTCACAAACTATGAGAACAGGTGTTTCTCAGTTGCAAGAATTCTTTGCCATTTTTAGAAACTGTTGTAGCAAATTTGAAAAGACATTTGAGTTAATCTATAGTAACACATGAAACAGTGTGAAACTACAGTAGCACTCAAACACTTTTCTGGCTTCAGCATAAGCAGCTCTTTGAGCAAATAAGAACATACTTGATGTGTGAGCTGGAATATCCTTTCCAACTGGTCCAACCAGCAACCAAATACCGGCAAGATATGGTTTACTACAAATAAACTTGTCTATAAATGTACAAATGAAACAAACTACAAGAATAGATTTACAAACACAAGAACCTTGAATGACTGAAATAAAAGAAAAGATGAGTAAGGCTTCCGAGTTTCACTAATATCTCTTTAATAAAGCTTAGAATTTCCTCTTTATGGATAAGGGTCATTCTTCACAGAATGTAGAATTTTTGTCCCAGGATAATTTTTTTTAAATAACAAAGTCTCTGGTGCAATACTGTCTCATGACTGGAAGACACCAAAGAGAGAGACTTATTCCAGTTGTATTTGTTGCCAGAAAAGTATTTCTGACATCTCTACTGAACCTGAAATCAGTTCCTGGGAAAGTGTTTCCTATGTCCCCAGTGCCTATTTTCAACTTTTCCACTGCATTTCAGTTCAACGTATAAAAGGGTTGCATTTGTATAAAGATTTGACCAGATATTTATGGCAACGGACAAAAAATATATTTTATAAGACCATTGGTTTATGACACTGCTTGATGTTTATAGGTTGTATTGCACACCTCATGTCTGTAACAGTAATGACAATTTAAGTAATTATTCAGATAACTTTAAAATGGTCATAGTAAATTTTTACAGGTGTTTTAAGCTCTGTCAGTGTCCTTTTTGTATACAAGGTAACCTTATTAATAACAGGGCAGAGTAATTTTAAGAATATCTTTCCAGTCATTTGGCAGATTTTTTTCACATCTGTTTTACACGTTCTGTGGAGAATGACCCATAATGGAATATGTGACAAGTTTCATGTTAGGTCTCAAGCCTCATTACTTGCTCTGCAGACTAACTAACATAGTCATCCAATTATAATCAAGAAAAGGTTCATCGAACAAAATGAAATTTTTTAAAAATTTCAAAATTGTGGATTAGTAAAATGTTACTATAATGATTTATCATGTCCACGTGATGAAATGATCAAGTTTCATTACATGGGCTACCTGACAAAATGCTCAGTAATCTTGTCTAAATATTACATTTGAACTGGAAATCTCTGATTCAATTTTTTCAACATTATTATACAAATGTAGTAGCAACATGTAATTAATTACAGATACGATTCTTAGTCATCAATCCTATAGATAGTGTCAAAAGGAAATAAGAGGAAGATTTGCTCCCTGTCGGGAAATTTGAACTCGTTGCAGTTACAAAGCAAACAGTGTTTAGTTAACTGAATACTGAGAATTCAATAAACAACAGCATCATATTCTAATATATTTATGAAAGCATTTGTTCAGCCACTTTCAATCAGTTACACAATGCAAAGTGAGAAAGAGCGACACACAAACAATAAATATACTACCAACGTGTAATCAGCTTATTAATGCGTAGCTAATTAACAATAGTTAATTGTCAAGATAATAATAAGATATTATCACTCCGCAAATCACCTGTCCTGGAAATACTGACTCATACTGCTGGTAAAAAGCAGCAGCAAATTCATTTTGCTACAAGAAATCAAATGTTAAACTTGAAACAAAGATGCCTGATTTAACGGCAAGTCACTATAATATCAGCATGAATATGTATCAGTCATCATGCGATTATGCAAGGCTTTTAAAATTTGGTTGAATACTATTATTTTTAAATTCAATAAACTTTGACTAACTGTTCAAAAATTACATTGAGTTAAAAACCAACTGTTTAGTAAAACATGTAAAGAAATTATGCTGCAAGATTTCTGCTAAAATTTCAGTTTTGCACTCAGAAAATTGAAAAATTCATCAAAAAGATTTAACAAATTAGCAAACGTAACCTTAAAACATGAAGCAATCAAAATCAAATATAAAAATAAAAGATGAAACAGTCCATTATTTGATCATAACCCTACACTCACCACTACAGCTCATTACACTCATAACTCCAAAACAGTAAATTTTACAGAACTGATTAGTTGTAAATTTAGACTTAAATTTTCAAAATTCTAAAAACCATGCAGCAGTGAAAATGAATTACAATACTTGTGAACTCTTTTACATTTTCTTACAAAAGAAACACAATTTCTGCATCAACCGTAGAATGGTCCCTAGTATCATGTTGTGAGGTCTCATCAAAACTGATTGTTAACAAGTTTTCCTCTTGTTTATAGCTACCTTATCAATGATGTTTTGATTTAGTTCGTTTATTTTTTCCTACTCTTACGTTGCCGTTAAATATTGGCTCACTTTAGACGCTTTTGTTTTTAAGATGTCTACATTGAGTTATAGCTACATACGGAATAGGAGTTGTTGTTAACGTAATCCCGGAGTAATCGCGATGTCCGTCTGTAAATGGATGTGCATAGTGAACTTGCAGAATCAGATAAGAAATTCCACTACTGCCACCGATCCGAAATCCAACATCTGTATGATAAAAAAATCTTGTATTTTTGGTTGGCTGATCAATGTGTCGATCAAAAAATTGGTTTCATAATAACATGCTAAACTGCAAATACTACTACTACTACTACTACTACTACTACTACTACTACTACTAATAATAATAATAATAATAATAATAATAATAATAATAATAATAATAATATTATTATTATTAATAAACATAATAATTTGCTAAACTGTAAAGCAGTCAAGCTGTTTAAAATGTGATTGTTTTTTCACATAGCATTGATTTAGATGGCACATATATGGCACAGAAGAACAATGGTAGACACAAGCAAAATATGAGGCTAACAATGTAGGTGATATTGTACAATACAAAAACTGCAATTCGTCTGTATCGACAAAAACAGCCTGTGATGGACATACTTTTTAAAGCAAAAGATAAATCATGTGAGAAGTTCAGATTATTTTAATATTTGAGAAAAAATGTTAGAATTAAAAAGTTTCAGCAATAAAACTTTGATAAACACCTCGTATAATTAGCAAAATCAATTTAAAATCGCGATCAGTTCAAGTTTGATTCGTTTTGAATGAAAAATGACATCATCAGGTTACAATCCAATAGAAACACTTATCCTGCCAGGTGTTTGAGGAAACTTCTTTTGCAACTGCAGTTGCTATGATCAACAAACAATCCAAAATGTTAAATGAGAGATTCTTAATACATTTTTTCTGCTTTTTGATGTATCCCATTGCCACTATGTAATGAAAAACAGTTACCAACGATAATATGATATGTACAGTATGTACGATTTCTATACAAGTTACATGTAGAGTCCAAGTTAATGTATTGGCAAAGTACAGGAATACTTCACACATCAGACTGATAATGAATTTACATTACAATGTACAATGTTCAGACAAAGGTAATCAGAAACCTAAAACATAGCTTACAAGTTGATGCTGTACAGGTTGTAGACTCAATGCTTATTGAGCATGAAAACAAGACCAACACAAAATGCAAATGCTCGTATAATCACGTACCTTTAGGTAAAACTGTCGGAGGTGCATTTCTTGCCCAGGCGTATATTATTCTAGCACTGCCTCGGCAAATGTCGTTCACTCGCTCACAGTCCCTGGAAGAAATGATCAAATACGTGGTTAGAATAAAAACTGAGATGCAGAGATGACACTTGTGATTGTTTGTTATCTACACATTTCTCTCTTGAAGCATCTACATTTACAAAGACAGCAATCACTTGATTAATGGTTTCACTGATCAAATGATTTCTTATTAAATGAGTAAAAATATTGTTAAACATTTTATAAAAGTTTTACCAAATGTTTATACAGGGAAGTTGTGCAAGAAAAATAGACATTCCTGCTGTACTGCATGAAGTGATTGCATTAAGTTTTTTAATATCATCTCATTACGGCTTGATTTCTACAAGGTAAGCAAAAATTCCAAGAAGCAGAATAACTTCACTTTTGCCTAAAAGCATAAAGATATGAACAATGCCTCATAATGAACCGATGCACAGAAGCAGACAGAATCATAGGGTATAGTTTTGCTTTCTGGGTAGACCAGGGTCTTGCAGAGAGTCTGCTTCTCAGCAGGTACATACTGATACCTCTGAAATTTTGTAATCTGAACCTGCTTGGGTGTCTCAACAAGAGCCACACCCTCAGAACAACAGAGAGCAGTCACGAAAATGAATAAAACTGAAAATGATCTACACTGGTGAACAAAATGCAAATTACATAATCTGACATTCGAACTTTGTAATTTCCCACTGAAAAAATATTGAATATCTTCACCGCAAAAACAAAGCAAACAAACAAACATAATTTCCACCAAAACACTTCACTATGTGAACTAATCGCACATTATTGATCAATGACCATTGATAAGCACACATACTAATGTTTGTCATACTTTTTATTGCTGTTGTGCAGCTCAACAAATCTTTATTCTTAAAGTTTAGTTTTCATTAACAGTTGACTTTCCAAATACAATAACTGAATATAGATAAAAGTGTGTTTATAGGAAATTTGATTTATCATTCATTATTACTCAAAATCAGCTGGGCTGCCAGGTTGACTACTTTCTACATGAGAAAAGAAAAATTATGTGTGAAACTAAAAGTATTTACTAAATCGAGCTGTATCAAACAATAAAAAAGTCAAGGCTGTCTATTCCACTACTCATACATTGCCTAAGGCTAATGTGAGTGCATGCAGACTTGCAAGTACAGAAAACATTGTGAAAAACATACACAGCACTAGTGATAATAATAGATTGTTCACTAGTTAACTGTTAAACATGTACAGACACGCAATTAAAATTTGTCTTAAGCTCAAGCAAAGTGGTTCCTCACTAGACTTCTCCAAAATTATCAAGGGTCGCATTTACTGCTCTGCAAAACACATGTACAAAGAAATACCATAAAGATACAATGAAAGCAATGATAACATTTACAGTTAGACTTACGAGATGAAACAAAAAATGTCTGCCAAAAGATTTTATACAGTATAGTAAGTATATAACTTTTTTTATACTGTAGGCTATAAATTTTTTGACACATTCTCTGTCAGCTTCATCCTACTGGTATCTAGACAAAGCTGACAAACTTCCCCCCCCCCCACTGTATTATATTAACGTAATATATTCGTTCATTAGCTACTGCACTACTTGAGGAACCACAACACTATAAACATGTTTCAGTAAGAATATGTTGCCAGGGAAAATAACAAAAACAAAAATAAATGGAAATAATAATAGAAGCAAACTTGGTCATTTTGATGCCAGAGAGAGAGAGAGAGAGAGAGAGAGAGAGAGAGAGAGAGAGAGAGAGAGAGAGAGAGAGAGAGAGAGAGGAAGAATTGAAAACAATAGCAAGTTAATAACTATGCTAATTTTTCACCAGCAGAGTTATGAAGAATATCAAAATTTAAAATTTAAATCTTGTTAAAAAAGCTAGATTTCCAAAATAATTGTACATATTATTAGTTATTATATGAAAATAATGTAGCTAATGCAGTACCAACTCGTCTCGATAAAGAACTTTTCGTACTTTTACATTTTAGTGAAAAAGATACGAGGCTTCGTTAATGCAAAAAACCAGTAAAAATGGCAAGCTTGATTTACTGGCCCCAGGGCCTGGTGTACAGACGACTGGAATTTTCAAAAGGACCGGGGTTAAATATGCACCGTGTGGAGGCAATAACTCACCCAAAATTACATGAGAAACTGATTTAAATGATTTTTGTTATCACGTTACATCATTTCCCATGGAAAGCATGACTTCATTTAACCATGTTTCACTCAACACTGTACCGTGTTAAGAGATTATCCTTAAAAATGAACAAGATGGACGTTTTTTCATAGCAAGCTCACTGACCCTTCATGCATGCATTCACACGCTTTATTGTAAACAAGAGTCTTAGTGTTGTCTTATTTGTAAATGTTGTAGTTTTGGTTTTCTTTGGAATGTTGTTGTCTTGGTCTTGCATTGGTTTCGATTAATATGACCTTGCACTTGACCTTGACATTTTCACACTTGGTCAGTCACCAATATTATACACATTCTTTAGGAATTTATACACATTCTTGGATAATATTTGTGTGAATTTGACAAAGATCCACTGTAGATAACTGAAAAAGTCTAACATACCACTTTTCAGTTCCATATGCAGGATAGTCACAACCAAAAATGAGCATGTGATGTGCCTCCTCCATCTTCGCATGGGGCGTCATTGCCGTCACGTACAACTCACGTTTGACAGGAAAAGACGTGCAGTAGTACTTGTCATGCTGAAAAGAGTCGTATGACAACTTCACACAGCCACGACTAGTTTTTAGTACTGCTGAATTGAATCAAAACAAATTCATTTTTGTTGTAAAGCTTTTTTGGCAAGAAAATGTAAATGCTGGTGATAAACTAAAACACTTGCTAACAGAAGCTCAACAGCTGAATAGCTTCTAACGAATGATAAATTGATTATATCTTTATACAAATGATTAACAAATGATAAATTAATTTTATCAAAGTGCCACCTATCAGACTTGTGAAACATTACACCAAGTTTAACTGAAGGGAAAAGTGCCACCTATCAGACTTGTGAAACACTACACCAAGTTTAACTGAAGGGAAAAAGTGCCACCTATCAGACTTGTGAAACATTACACCAAGTTTAACTGAAGGGAAAAAGTGCCACATATCAGACTTGTGAAACACTACACCAAGTTTAACTGAAGGGAAAAGTGCCACCTATCAGACTTGTGAAACACTACACCAAGTTTAACTGAAGGGAAAAAGTGCCACCTATCAGACTTGTGAAACATTACACCAAGTTTAACTGAAGGGAAAAAGTGCCACCTATCAGACTTGTGAAACATTACACCAAGTTTAATAATTAAAATATCTACTCACGTGATTTGGTGTAACACCAGGCATTTTGAGATCAAATGTTGAACTTGGCAGTGAATTAGCCGATGCATGATGAATCAGGAACAATACAACCAGAACGTGCAGATCAACTAAATATTTGCTTCCCTGTATAGAATGTGAAATTTCCATGACTGATGTGACTCCTAAGCAAATAATTGTTGCTGAGTTCAGAGTTAGTGAAGACTCTATGCCATTCTTAAATCCTGAAAGTAAACACAATGTTCATGTAATTAAAATATAAAGTCAATTTTTATTACAGACACTTAAAAACATTTATAGTTAAAAACAACACAACTTTATTAAAACTTTAACATTAAAAAGTTAAAATCATGTCAAACGTTTCGACAGGCTGCTGCTGTCATCATCAGTGGTAAATGTTTACAAACATGCAACCAATTTATGTAGGCAGAGCCTATTATCAGCTAGTTAAGTATTCAACAGAAGCTAAATAGGTAACGAACAAGTAGACGAGTAATATCCTTTATCAATTTTTTTACTGGTCTGCTTATTCATTTCCTATTTGGCTTCTGTTAACTACTTAATTAGTGGATAATAGGCTCTGGCTATCTAAACTGGTTGTATGTTTGTAAATTTACCACTGATGATGACAGCAGCAGCCTGTCGAAACATTTGACATGATTTTAACTGTTTAATGTAAAACTTGTAATAAAGTTGTGTTTTTTAACTATAAAATATAAAGTCTAAATTAAGTTGAAAAAAATTGTATAAATTAACAGAAAAGTTTGTAGATTTAAACTTTTTAGTACACTCTTTTATAATTTTTCTTTTTTAGACAAAGAACAATACAAGGCACTGCCTCATGAAAAACAAGCCCAAAAAGTTTTTTGTCTCATTGAGAAACATATGTGTATACTAACATTTTGTATTATTTCTAGTACATAAGAATCACCAACATATGTCCTTTAAATAAGATGAGCAGCACTAGAAACCAGAAAAAAAGCAATTTTCATTTTACATTTTTTTACAGTCTCTAGACTTAGTTATAATGTGTGATTAAATGCACACAACTGACTAGTCTGCACTATCTACAGCTCCTTACTATTTTATCATTTTCTGCCACAGGCATTATTATTCCAATACAACTAAGTAAACTTTACAGCACTTAGCAATATTATCCACGTTCATATCACAGCCTTGTCAGTAAAATATGTTACACAATGACCTGTTTTGTTATTGTAATTTAGTCAGCTCCACACATGCATTAAATACTAGGTGACTGCCCTTGGGGTAACATGCATTTTGAACAAGCGAAACGCAGCAAACGGGTTTATAAAAATTGAATGCTTTTATTAATGTCAAAAGCATGGTGGCATCAAGTTCCACATTATTTGATTCATACGGAAAAAGATACTTTTCCTATTTAAATAGCAATATATACAAAGGCTAGTTTTCAACACACAAACAGAAAGTTCCATTTGACGAGTGTTGAGATAAAAAGCTCAGCCACTGACGTGTTAGTTTGGTATGAGCAAATCAAGTGTACTAGCTGATGAAACAATTGTTTGACATGAGCAAATGACCTCTAATAAAAAGAACGATGTGATCTAGAAGCTGAACGAGATGGCTGACAGTTTAATAAAATCAATGTTATTGAAATGAGTTTGCAAGAAATTAATTCTGACTATGTATCTACTGTTAAACTTAGATGGATACATAGATCTTCATCACTATCCACTAGCTGATAATAAAAACTTATCCAGTCTTCACTCTTCAGCCAAATTGAGTAATGTCTGTACAAGAAACTCATTATAACAGCACTCCACAATTTTTCTAAACTGCTAATTGGCATAACTTCACTAAAATACAAAATTTTTAACAACCTTTACAGATCTACCAAGTCATAAACTTTTCAACTGGATCCAAATGTAGAAAGGAAAACAACGACCTTGTTTTGCCTCTTAACAGTAGAGCCTAATATTTCTCTCAGTCACAAACAAGGTCCCTTATGACTGGCCAGCTATAAGTGATGAACTTTGGACTGCCTTGACTACTGAGGAATGCAGTGGCATCGCGGTCTAAGCATGTGCGACATGAACAGAACGTCCCTAGTTCAAATCCAAGCTACATTCTGGCTTTCACATTTCCTGTCCGTCAAACTTGGTATCAAAGTTTAATTAATTGTGGGATTATAACATCATTAATGATTGACATTAAGATTACTAATTAATTGTATGTACAACATATATATATATATATATATGTGTGTGTGTGTGTGTGTGTCTACTTTTAATATGGTATTTTGTATTTTCTCATATATATGTATTATTTGATTATGGCAAATGGAAAAAGATAAATTAAAACTAAAAAAGACAGACAACTTTAGATAGACAACATAAATATAAAATGCGAGTGATAAAACAACTAATAGGTTTATCAAGAGAGCCAACTATGGGCAAAAAGGCTACTTATAGGCTTCAACCTGTCGATTTATGTTAATCCACAGTAAATAGAGTCAATCCACTTTACCATATTAGCTCATATACATGAAGAGAGCAAGTCTACATAGCTTAGCTAATGGCACAGAAAAGAAAACAATAACAGTTTTGAAACAAAATTTCTACCAACCGAAATTGGCACTCGTGGCTGGCATCACCAAACCTAAAGAAATAAAGTAAAACCAGAACCTGCAGCACACACAAACATTGTTCGCACAATTTTTTATTGCATCCACAACAATGATGACGATGCTTGACAGGATTAACCGATGGACTTGTTTCTTGAAATAGGTCCAAAAATTATATCAGCGAGCTGGTGACCCCTAGTAACACCCTATAGTAAGCTATATACAAGAATGGCTAGTTTAGAAGTTGTCTTGAATTTCTTCTAATTTACAACCCATTGGCAATCTAACAATAACGGAGAAGCTAAAACGACAAACTACTGAAATGTGCCACACTGAACATCATAAAAATAAAAAAGTGTCGCATTCCTAAACATATCCTAGTACCGTAATACTACTGTATAGGTAACGTGTACAGGTTTTATAAAACAGTATTATTACCAGATGTATCACAAATAAAACTAATTAAAATCAGTCGTTCACAGATAAACAGACGAACACTGATAGTATTTAGTTTAATATATTTAGCTACTATCTTTCTGCACACCTGTGTTTCCAAAAATCGACCATCATACACAAAAACGCTTCTGGTACTGTCAAAATATGGTCCCACTTCCTACTAAATCTACAAAATTTATTTTGCCATGACGCTCTACGAAACCTGGCTCCATCTGCAGGTGAAAAACTTGCGGATTATTTTCGCCACCTATTGTCAGATCATTTTAACTAAAAACACCGTGTCAGCCGGTGAGTATTTTACAGTAGAAAATAGGATTTACCGAAGTAACTATTCAATGTTCGCAAATTGCAGGTTAATTTGCTATGGACTTAGTGCAGTGTAGTCGTTGTTAACTTTGAATTTGTCTTTCAGTGTCACTGCAATAATAACTTGGGTCTACCGGCAATGTCTCGGTTGTTGTATGTATAATTGGTCTATATTCACGAAAATGTATTTAATAATATTACTAATTTACTTTCACTGTTACAGGGATAATTTTATCGTTGGCAACGTCTGGGTCACTATATGTAACTAAGTAAAATTACTTTCATCGTAGTTTAGCTTACAAATTTATTTATACAAATTACTAATTTACTGAGTGTAGGGACCTAGAGTTAGACTCGGTTAACGACGGTTATAGTACCTTGTCAAAGATTTCTTAAAACAGTTGACTGATGGTGCATCTATGGTTGCAGTTGGCAGTTTGTTCCGCGGATTGGTGACAAAAGAGTAAAAAGTGAGAATAGATGTTGGTTCCCGGAAATCGGGATCAAACCGTTTCGAATGATGTCCGCAATGTGCTTCAGAATATCAAGAAAAGAAATAATTTTCCTGCAGGATATTGAAGATTTTATAACAATTGTTCAATTCAACAGTTTCTTATAGTTTGTTCCGGAATTACTACATTTGATTGGTTAATATCACTTGCGAGATGTGCATCTGTGTTGTGTTTTTTCTCAAGCAAGTTCGTATCTTAAGTATTGCATACCGTGGTGACCATACAACACATGCACCTTTGAGAATAAGGTGGACAAAACAGCTTTACAAAGTCGGATGATCAAAAACACTTTTCATGAAATGACGCATCGCTTAATCATGCCAATACGTCGATTAGCTTGTGACACTATATTGTTGGCACGAGCATTCCACTTTAAATCATTGGTAACTATAAAACCCAGATGTTTTTTCTTCAGTGGCAGCATCCATGTGATAGTATGGGGTTTGAAACTGAAGTTGAATATTGAAAAGATTTTTTTACTTTTCTCAAGTTCCGTTAACCACATTCATCATGCAAATCTTGTTTCCGAGGTCAAGTTTTAAGCCATTTCCATTGATTAAGGCAATAGTAATCATTGACCTTTTTTAATTTTTTTCAGAATAGTTGTTCCCTGTTAGATGAACTGAGAGAGACAGAACAACGAGCAACTTCACCGTGTGCTTGCCAAGCTTACCAAGTTCAGGTAAAGCAACTTTGATGTAGTAACAATATAAGTATTGTCATGGCAAATTATATGAAAAATATTTATTGCCAAAACAACACAACTTTATCAAAACTTCCAAGTCACATAGTCAAAAATCACACCAAACATTTCGACAGACCACTGCTGTCTTCATCAGTTGCATAATGTTCTATAGGCTCAGCCTATATAAACTGGCTGTATGTTTGTAAAATTTACCACTGATGATGACAGCAGCAGTCTGTCGAAACGTTTGCCGTGATTTTTGACTATGTGAGTTGGAAGTTTTAATAAAGTTGTGGTGTTCTAACTATAAATGTTTTAAAGTGCCTGTGATGAAAAAAGTTCATTTTTGGTTTGCGTCTCATCAAACAAAGTGGCAGGTGGAAAGACGTATTTTACTGGTGATATCTAATTAATTAAATTGCAAACTAATTTATGTGGGAAAAATTTCAATTAGATGTCGTCAGAAACAGAAGCTGATAATAAGAATTTTTAACATTATATTATAAATGCCTGGGAAAAACCAATAGTTTTATAAAAGACTTGGGATAGCAGACCCCCAAATCAGATAATATCAACCTCGCTTCATGCCCATATTTTTGACAAATCAAAATATCTATATTTACACAGACATGTATGCATTAATGTAACTCGTTATAATGCCAAACTCACGTAATGCCAACTTTTGCTCGAATCCCAAAGTGGGTTTTATAAAGAGGTTTGATTATAGTTTTCCTTAAGAAACAACTGCACTAAAGGTTGAACACGCAAAGTTCAAATTGCCGCTGGAGAATAAGATAATTTTCACAGTGTTCTCAGCAGCATTGCTAGCAAATTGCAACACACGTTACAATTTCCACAGATAACCAGTTCCATATAACTTTGAGGAAGTGCATATTTTTTGCATAATATAATAAGCAATTATATTTTATTACAGTCTTACTACCCGGTCTTTGATAACGGATACATACAGTGAAACCGAAGCAGATGATTTAGTTTGATAATGGGTAGCAAACAGGAAAACAAAAGGGATGATGATGCGGAGATTTGCTGTGAAAATGAAATGATTCCAAACAGTGATGAGGACTTGGCTAACACTGATCCTTTTGAACAATTTGATCTTTGTTTTCGCTTTGCGAGAAAATCTGGAAAGGTTGGTGAATCGAATGCCGTCATGTTGGCAACGGCAACAAAAAGCTGCAGGCCATCTGTTCGACCCATGTTGTTGAAGGGATATAGCAAGAATGGCTTCATACTGTTTACAAATTACTTGAGCAAGAAGGGACGGGACCTGGAAGAAAATCCACACTGTGCTCTGACGTTTTACTGGGAAGCCATGCGCTTGTCGATCCGTGTGGAGGGCAGCGTAGAAAAAATTTCTCGCAAAGAATCGGAGGAGTACTTCCACAGTCGACCCCATGCCAGTCAAGTGGCAGCTTGTTGTAGTGAGCAAAGTCAACCCGTTAGTGGCTTTCAGGTCCTACGGGACAGCTTCCGGAAGCTTCAGGAGAAGTATCCAGTTGGGACGACAGTTCCACTTCCTAGTTATTGGGGAGGCATACGAGTCATTCCAAATTACTTCGAATTCTGGCATGCTCAACCTAACGGGATCAGCGATCGGATTATCTTTAAGAAAGCCTCTTCCCTCGCAAAGTTTGATCCAGAAATGATGAAAGTGGGCCGAGATGGATGGGTTTATATGAGGTTGTATCCTTGATGTTAAGTATTTTAAATTTTTCATACTGTGATATGCTAGAAATATAGGTAATTAGAAATCTTATGAAATTAGGAAATCTTTTAACGTCATCACGTGTTTGATGTTGATGAAATGCACATTTCTGGTGAAGCACCAAAGTGAATTACATTAATTGCATCGAAGTTAATCATTTTGCTGTGGAATTACACATTTTTTCCTAGAAGGAAGAGCATGTAATTATTATCGCAGGCAGTCTGACATTGTTTAGCTTACAACTAACTTTCTCACAGTCCTAATCACTGTGTAGAATGGTACCATTTAGTGCTCACAGTCCTAATCACAGTGTAGAATGGTACCATTTAGTGCTCACAGTCCTAATCACTGTGTAGAATGGTACCATTTAGTGCCCACAGTCCTAATCACTGTGTAGAATGGTACCATTTAGTGCTCACAGTCCTAATCACTGTGTAGAATGGTACCATTTAGTGCTCACAGTCCTAATCACTGTGTAGAATGGTACCATTTAGTGCTCACAGTCCTAATCACTGTGTAGAATGGTACCATTTAGTGCTCACAGTCCTAATCACTGTGTAGAATGGTACCATTTAGTGCTCACAGTCCTAATCACTGTGTAGAATGGTACCACTTTGTGCTCACAGTCCTAATCACTGTGTAGAACGGTAGAAGTGGCTTTACTCAACAAGGTGCTTATTTAGTAGTAATTGTTGTATTTTAGGAAATTTTGTTGTCGAATGTGTTAAATAAATTATTATACTGTTGCAAATACCTATACGCACTGTTAATTTTGTACAGAAATTTACTTTTTATAACGAATCTTTGGCATTGTTTCATTAATATTTTATCTAACACGAGTGGTGCCACCAATAGCAGCAAAACTTCAATAATCTAAAGATTGCTGAAGACACTGTAGTAAGCACTAGTAATTCTTGCCGATGTTAAGATTTAACAAAGAACACAGGAAAAGTTGTGAAAAGCATTTAGTTGAATAAATTTCTACGTACAAAAATAGTTGTCAACATTTTAAAACACTAACTATAATACTAGTGCAGTTACAGTGCAAGTGAAATTAGTCATTTACAACAGATATAAAAAAATGAAAATTCATTGCAACATGGAATGACATTGTAACAGCTATACTAGTGTAAAAATAGAAGTACAAAACTATACTTATTCAGTCTTGCAGTCTAACAATAGCAGTCATGATATACATTTAGGAAAACTGAGACAGGTTGCTAAAACTTCGAAAAGCAAGCCGTTTCCGAATTATAACTTACGAATAAATTTTTGCAAAGCAATAATAAAAAATTATAAAATGGGGGATTCGCAAAAAAATAATTGCTAGGCTAATTACACCTGGTGATCAGAAATGTGAGGTTTCTAACAACTAAAACTTGCGAATAAGTTTTTGCAATGTAATATTAAAAATTACACAGTAAAACAATTACGATACAGAGATTCATAGAAAAATTAATTGCTAAGCTGATTATAACTGATGAAGCATACATACTGGAACAAGCACTTCATAATTTAAATTTTAAATGCTCTGCTCTTATTAAAATAATGAATGTTTGTTAGCAGAATATTATTGACAACATTCAAAGCTTTAAAAACACAGATTAACAACAACTCGAGTTGTAATTTGGTGGCACATGGTTGTAGTTCTTGTTATCAATAAACACAACAATAAGTTATCACTAGTCAAACTTTACAGTGGCGGATTTAGGGCGTGAGCTCAAGGGGCCTGGCCCCCCTTTCATAGTTGCAGTTACAGCACACCAAGTAAATATTTTCTCTGGATTATAAGCTTTAGAATGTTCAGTGGTGGCTTTTAATGACTTATATCGAGTAAAAAGTTCTGCATTACTTATTTGTATATGAGTTCACAAAAAATTCTCCTATCTATTTTTAGCATTGTGCTAATTTTTTTATCCTATTTTCACAGATCTGCCTAATCAACTCATATACTTAATTATTTACATAATTCCCACACTCATAGATTTTAGCAGCACTAGAATAAATTCTAGCAGTGCCTTTAATAAAATTTAATATCTGCAAAAATCACATAGCACAAGGGTTCTACTTTTCAAAATACGTGAAAGTTATGTGCAGTCTAGCCTCGTTATCTCGCCACTGTCCGTCTAGGGCAAATTTTTGGCGAGAGGCGAGTATGGCGAGATAACGGGAATATAAGGAAGTTAGTCTATATGTATATACATAATAGTTGATTAACATAGTGTTCCTCTATGTAAATATAAAATATATTTCGTATTATGATACCAAGCAACATTAAATCAGAAATGAAAAAAATGTCATAAAAATAATCTTAGAATATTACTTTTTTATTTAAAAAAACCTTTTTTGAGTATACACTTAAATGCAATAAACTTAGCAAAAGATTTAGAAATGTTCACAAATGAGTTACTGACGACTGAAATAATTCAGAAGAGACGACTGTTTCATTGATGATACATGCAAGCAGTCAACACGACGTTTAATCAAACACAATCCTTGAATATCGTTGCTTGTGACTCTGTCAGACTGTTCAAAGTATCGCATCAGTGTGTCGACAGCTGCAGCTGCCTGGTCATTCTATACATGAGATGCGCCATGAGACACTTCTCCGGCTAACAGTGTCACCAAATTTCGCACTAAATACAGTAGCAATCTCCTGTTGTGTCTTTGAAGAATTATTCGTATGATAAATACAAATTTCCTTTTTTTGTTCAAGATTAAGACAAAACAGTTTTCGCTTCAGAGACATCATGTAAAGTTGCTCACACTTTGTGGAAACTCAAACTTAAACGCTTTGGTGTTATAGAGTAAGGATATCGGTGACGCTTTAGTTTCTCTGTGCATTAACCAACCACAGCACTCATAATCTAGTCCTGGTGAGACACACACTAGATTAATTATGTCTGTCTATCGAGTACACCAGCATTATCTACATACCGCGGTTATATTGATCGACACGCGGTATATGTATTGATCGATTCACCTCTGAGTTTGTCTGTTTGGCGACATAACGAATATAGTTTACATAAGCACTCATCCTAGCATGACGTGGCGAGAAGCGAGGGTGGCGACTTAAAGAGGTAAATATCAAAGCAGGAAATCCATCCTGGTACTTTCTATGGCGAGAGACGAGTTTGGCGGTATAACGAGGGGCGAGATAACGAGGCTAGACTGTTCATCATATGCACTTATACACTAAGTTTGAGGTGACATAGTGAGTTTTAAACTATTGAATATGCTTGAGGAAACAGCAAGAAAAATGGTCTAAAATACAGTAAAATGCACCGGCAGTCGGGGCTCCATCCCGGACCCTGCTACTGGAGCTTACAGCGCTCCCCCAGACCCCCTAGCTGCTTTTTCGTTAAGCTCACCTTCTTTCTAAATCCTGTATCCGTGCCCTGCTTTATGTTGGTTGTCAGGCAAAAGAAAACACTTTTTGAACTGTAAGATGGTGTTTGAACAAAACAAAACAACCTATCGATTGAAGTAAATAAATACAATAACATAGAGTGACATCATACATGTCTAGTTTTTAAACTTCCTCCTAGTTTAACTCTTTACTTCTCTCATCATCACCAAATTGCACACTTCTTAGCTGGATTCATCCGACTCCCAGTTGGACAGTTAAAAACATTGGCAAAATCTGGGCTGTTGGAAAACTCGCCTCGTACCCTAAATAATTAAAATGCAAGTTGAAAAGGTCGGTTATCTTACTAATCGTAAATGCACCGTCAGCAAGATAAATCCCAATAAACCTGTCAAGCACATTAATTGCATAAAATGACAAAATGCAAATTTAATATTATCAGAACTCAAAATGAAATAGGTGCGGTTACTTTTTTAAAAAAGTTTCAAGAATGAAAAGAAAAATTAGTACAATGGATCTAGAAAAGCATTTACTTTTGTTACCTGTAATGCAAAGCTGTTTGAGGTTATGTGAGTTAAGAGCAAGTTTACCAGTTTATAAGTTTATTAGAAATTACCAGTTGAGCAAGCAAAGCACTTGGAAAATAAATCAATACATGTAGGTGTATGAAATCTTGCTGTGCTGTTTAGCGCTTATAAATAGACGCCGAAGTTGAGTACGTTGCTACTACATCAGCTGACTCATACAGTAAATCAGCTAGCTTGACTGAAGTTGAGTCAGTTGCTACTACATCGGCCGACTCGCACAGTAAATCAGCTAGCTTGACTGAAGTTGAGTCAGCTGCTACTACATCGGCTGACTCACACAGTAAATCGCCTAGCTTGACTGAAGTTGAGTCAGTTGCTACTACATCGGCCGACTCGCACAGTAAATCGGCTAGCTTGACTGAAGTTGAGTCAGTTGCTACTATATCAGCTGACTCACACAGTAAATCGGCTAGCTTGACTGAAGTTGAGTAAGTTGCTACTACATCAACTGACTCACACAGTAAATCAACTAGCTTGACTGAAGTTGAGTCAGTTGCTACTACATCAGCTGAGTCACACAGTAAATCAGCTAGCTTGACTGAAGTTGAGTCAGTTGCTACTACATCAGCTGAGTCACACAGTAAATCAGCTAGCTTGACTGAAGTTGAGTCAGTTGCTACTACATCAGATGAGTCACACAGTAAATCAGCTAGCTTGACTGAAGTTGAGAGGCTTTTCAGCTAAGTTTGCTTAAAGAATAAATCAGCTAAAGCCACTAATTTTTGTAGTCAATTGTTAATTGCGGAGACAATTTTTTTAAATAATTCGTGTTGCTTACACACAGAAGAAAACTGACGTACAAATTCAAATAATGCATTAGAGATCAATTTTTTACTATTATAAAAAAGCAAAATCATTATTATTGCAAATATAATTTAAATCCAACTCTTGGAGAGGCTTGTCTTGATTACAAACAAATCAATATCAAAACACCAAAACGAACCTGTACGTGTGACTAACGCTGCCTCTTTGTGTATTTAATTTTGAATTGACTGCTTTCTCATTCACAAATTTTTAAAATTTAGTATCTCTGCCAGCACACGCGCAATGTGACTGCAAATCCGCAATGTGTTTGCCATATTTCAACCAGTGATCTACAGTGTCACATGATTATCGCAAGAGTGAAAAACTTCATAGCTGACAACAACGTCAGCTAGCTTGACTCCCATCACTGAGTAGCTGGCGGGACTAAAGTTGGGTTTCTTATCAGCTACGTCGACTGTAGAAATAAACCGGCTGGAGTTCAGCTGAGACGGCGCGGCTCTGGGCTCTACTTATAAAACATTCCGGGTAAGACTGCCCCATTAAACCAAAGAAAAACACTTCACTTTAGCAAAAGAGTAACAGAGCACATTGGTTTATAACTGTGAAATAACGTAATTATCCAATATTGTGTTAGCAGCAATATGGCTTTATAAATCAATGCTTGACAAATTGGGTAAAAATGTTAGGGATGGACGATATTCTGCAAACGGGTGTTAAATAAGCCTAAATTATATTTACTGATTAAAAGATAACCAACGTAGAGACTACAGGTGTCAGTTAATTCCTATTTTACATTAGAAATGACAGAAATTATTACAAGTTAAAAACAATGTGCGTAATGGATAGTACGAAACACGCTTAATACGAAAAAACATCTGGGTCCCATGAAAATCGTATTACCAGGATTCGACTGTAATAAGAACAGGCTTAGTAGCATGCTAAAAAAATTAAAAGAATAATATAAATGGGACTCTGTAATTCCACTGCATTCGGAAGTAATTTTCTGCGGCTGAGAGGACAGCTTTTCTTTTATGCACACCTTCATACAGTTAGATACTTTAAGCTGCTTGAACAACATATGCTATACTGAATATACACCTTGCCTATTTCACCAAAGGTTGAATTTGTTTATAGGCTATTGTCCCGAAAATCTAACACCTTATAATGTTACCACACAGTGCGAATGTCGTAGAAGAATTTGCCTGTTCACAAAGGCATGAAATGTCTAAACGTCAAGCGGCATTTGATAATCAAGCTGCTAATGGAGAGAGGTGGATTGTTACAGAAGCACAAAAACATTCTATGATTATTATTTGCATATGATTGCCTAACTACACCCCCCCCACCCACCACCGACATGTATGGCAATATAACAGAAGTTTAGCTTGCTTTTGCTTAAGGCTGCCATTAATTTCCGTTAATTCAGTCTGCTGGTGAATTCGTGTAAAACATTAATACCTGTGATGTAATTGTGGATGATATTCAGATGTTATCAGCTGCACCATGAATTCCTCTCTGATTTTTCCACACCACATCTGGATACAAAATTCATTATTACAGTTGACTCACCTGTACAATTTGTTTATGCACATTAAACATTCATGAAAAATAAACAACAATAGAATAGATTCCTAAACATTCATGAAAAATAAACAACAATAGAATAGATACCCAAACATTCATGAAAAATAAACAACAATAGAATAGATACCCAAACATTCATGAAAAAAAAAATAACAATAAAATAGATACCCAAACATTCATGAAAAATAAACAACAATAGAATAGATACCCAAACATTCATGAAAAATAAACAACAATAGAATAGATACCTAAACATTCATGAAAAATAAACAACAATAGAATAGATACCTAAACATTCATGAAAAATAAACAACAATAGAATAGATACCCAAACATTCATGAAAAATAAACAACAATAAAATAGATACCTAAACATTCATGAAAAATAAACAACAATAGAATAGATACCTAAACATTCATGAAAAATAAACAACCATAGAATAGATACCTAAACATTCATGAAAAATAAACAACAATAGAATAGATACCCAAACATTCATGAAAAATAAACAACAATAGAATAGATACCCAAACATTCATGAAAAATAAACAACAATAGAATAGATACCTAAACATTCATGCAAAATAAACAACCATAGAATAGATACCCAAACATTCATGAAAAATAAACAACCATAGAATAGATACCCAAACATTCATGAAAAATAAACAACAATAGAATAGATACCCAAACATTCATGAAAAATAAACAACAATAGAATAGATACCCAAACATTCATGAAAAATAAACAACCATAGAATAGATACCCAAACATTCATGAAAAATAAACAACAATAGAATAGATACCCAAACATTCATGAAAAATAAACAACCATAGAATAGATACCCAAACATTCATGAAAAATAAATAACAATAAAATAGATACCCAAACATTCATGAAAAATAAACAACAATAGAATAGATACCCAAACATTCATGAAAAATAAACAACAATAGAATAGATACCCAAACATTCATGAAAAATAAACAACAATAGAATAGCTACTCAAAGTCCTTAAAAAGTGCACTAATGGACTTTATATCTTTACTGTCATGATTCAATGTAAAAAATATTGTCAACAAATAGCAGCAATTTTGAGATCCTTTCTTAGAAACTGTAAAAGACACGAGTAACAAACTAATAGAATAAACAGTTTCTACCAACAAACCAAATTCTGCTGCTAGCAAGTACATCCTATTCTAATTTATCCTTATTCTAACCAGCAAGTACTTCCTATTCTAATTTATCCTTATTCTAACCAGCCGAGTTCTTCTTCTAATTTATCCTTATTCTAACCAGCAAGTACTTCCTATTCTAATTTATCCTTATTCTAACTAACCAGCAAGTACTTCCTATTCTAATTTATCCTTATTCTAACCAGCCGAGTTCTTCTTCTAATTTAACCTTATTCTAACCAGCAAGTACTTCCTATTCTAATTTATCCTTATTCTAACCAGCAAGTACTTTCTATTCTAATTTATCCTTATTCTAACCAGCCGAGTTCTTCTTCTAATTTATCCTTATTCTAACCAGCAAGTACTTCCTATTCTAATTTATCCTTATTCTAACCAGCCGAGTTCTTCTTCTTCTAATTTATCCTTATTCTAACCAGCAAGTACTTCCTATTCTAATTTATCCTCATTCTAACCAGCCGAGTTCTTCTTCTAATTTATCCTTATTATAACCAGCAAGTACTTCCTATTCTAATTTATGATTATTCTAACCAGCCGAGTTCTTCTTCTTCTAATTTATCCTTATTCTAACCAGCAAGTACTTCCTATTCTAATTTATCCTAATTCTAACCAGCAAGTACTTCCTATTTTAATTTATCCTTATTCTAACCAGCAAGTTCTTCATATTCTAATTTATTCTTATTATAACCAGCAAGTACTTCCTATTCTAATTTATCCTTATTCTAACCAGCAAGTTCCTCCTATTCTAATTTATCCTTATTCTAACCAGCAAGTTCTTCCTATTCTGATTTATCCTTATTCTAACCAGCCGAGTTCTTCCTATTCTAATTTAGCCAAGTTCTTCCTATTCTAATTTATCCTTATTCTAACCAGCAAGTTTTTCGTATTCTAATTTATCCTTATTCTAACCAGCCGATTATAAATACATTTACCTGAGCTTGATTGACAAAATAAACCTTCTTATTATCAAGATTTATGCCAGGAAGACGCTGCTCTGTTTCAGCATTATCTTTGAGCCATCTGCGATAAACCTGCAAAATATGTCAAATTTAACAATAGAATATTTACTCTAATAATGTGAACCAAACAGACAAACCACATACAAATACTACACAAGATGCAACAACAGCAACAGACAAACCACATATAAATACTATACAAGATGCAACAACAGCAACAGACAAACCACATACAAATACTACACAAGATGCAACAACAGCAACAGACAAACCACATACAAACACTACACAAGATGCAACAACAGCAACAGACAAACCACATACAAATACTACACAAGATGCAACAACAGCAACAGACAAACCATGCACAAATACTACACAAGATGCAACAACAGCAACACATAAACCACATACAAATACTACACAAGATGCAACAACAGCAACAGACAAACCATGTACAAATACTACACTAGATGCAACAACAGCAACACATAAACCACATACAAATACTACACAAGATGCAACAACAGCAACACATAAACCACATACAAATACTACACAAGATGCAACAACAGCAACACATAAACCACATACAAATACTACACAAGATGCAACAACAGCAACAGACAAACCATGTACAAATACTACACTAGATGCAACAACAGCAACACATAAACCACATACAAATACTACACAAGATGCAACAACAGCAACAGACAAACCATGTACAAATACTACACTAGATGCAACAACAGCAACACATAAACCACATACAAATACTACACAAGATGCAACAACAGTAAACCACACAGTCCAGGATTTTTCACTCAATTTACACAAGTTTTTTTGTTTTGCTGTTGGCATCTCACCAATAAGATACAAAAAACTTAGAAAAAAACAAAAACATAAAACCAAAATGCATTGAATATATAGCAAACACTATACAAAGCTAATATCTCACCTCATAAGCTTGCAGGACACCACCACTATCAGCTATTGTTTCACCTTGTAACAGTGTACCATTTAACTAAATAAAAAAGTTTTAATCATTAGCTGATTGAAACTGTGTCTTAGTGAATAACAGTAAAGAGATGGGTATTAGCAAGACTTTATGATTAATCATAAAAACTAAACAAATTAAACACAGAAATTTAAAGGCCCTTGTCACATTGTAATTACAAAAATAGCCACTACCTCTTTTTGAAGTTAAATAACAGGTTTTATGTGAAGGAGAAAACTGTGATTATGGCAAAATCCAAAAAGTCTGATAACTACTTCCATGAATATCATAGGCTTCATTCCCAGCCACACATCAAAAACTACACATCCTGCAACTGTGATGAGTATGACTTTGAAGAGTTTTAAGTTCAGTAATGCACAACAGATGGCAGCACTTTTCGCGCAGAATATAAGTGATAATCATGATACATATATGTGTTGTGCTGGCAAACAAAAACTGTCCAAAAGTTGGCATACTTAAAACTACATTATCATGCTTCATAGTACGATACACCAAAAAATTTGGATAAATGTCGATTTTTTGTTTTTTATAAAAGCAAATGTTAAATATACTGAACATTAATTCTATATTCTAGCAGCAGATCGTCGGAAAAATGTTAAAAATACTAAAAATTTAATTTTATAACTCATTACCCACTTCTTTGATTAAAAGCTACTACTGCAATTGTGAAAAATTCAGTATTTTCAAACTCCGAAAGTAGCTCGCGGTAAGTCAGTTTGCTTCGGGTTTTTCCTGTTGCCAAGCCAAGACTATGTCTGAAAGAGCCACCTACTGGATTTCAATGAAACTTCAAAGTGCTTTTGCAAAGTCCACAGCAACCACACTTTTGTACTGTTGCTAGGTGTTTTTGTAGAAGCGTGACTTTTACAGCGATTTTCTCAAGGTTATGTTTTTCAGTGCATAGCCTGCACCTCAACTTCAACGTGGATTATCTCAGCTTAGAAATAACATAGAGTGATGAACTTGGTATCAAAATAATCCTCATGAAATGGAGTTTCAGGATGTGAGATTAACTAGGTAGCTTACTAGCCAACTTATGGATGATTTTGCTATGCCAGCACACATATTATGTATTTCATTTAAAATCAGCGATAGCACAGGTATGTCATTTTTATAAGACACATTGCAAAACTAGAGAAAACAGATTGCAAATTTTGGGTTATTTCACTCAAACATCATGACTAGTCATATTTTACATGAATTTTCCTAATTTTGAAAACAGATAATGATGCAATTGGCGGTCTTAGTACCAATGCAAATTCA
This sequence comes from Tubiluchus corallicola, assembly GCA_030141605.1. Taxonomy (NCBI): domain Eukaryota; kingdom Metazoa; phylum Priapulida; class Priapulimorpha; order Priapulimorphida; family Tubiluchidae; genus Tubiluchus; species Tubiluchus corallicola. The sequence goes on along the minus strand of JAQGDQ010000991.1, from coordinate 32,546 downwards.
GAAGGTCATTAATGTCAGCTACCTTCAGTGTACACTGCATTTGAAAATTACATAAAAATAATATTTATACAAAATATTGTATTATTATATTGCAATATATAATTATAGAATAATAATACTACGTACTGTATTAGTAAATACAATAATAATTATATCTAAAGAGTTTTTGTTTTTATTTGTTTTAATTAACTAATATTTTAAATTTAATGTTGCGCTGTGAGTACTAATTTGGTGACATCATAAGTCGCATCGTGCTTAATTACAAATTGCAATATTTGTAACTAGATGCAGTTTTTCTAAACTCACTATAGTAATGTTGTCAGATAGGCAAATAAATAAATTAAAATTAAATTAAAAACTGCATTACAGAAAATACAATGTTGTGATCTTATTTACTTACATGCCAAACTTTCCCCAAAGCTTCTTCTGTGTAATTATTAAACTGTGAAATGAAGCATTTGGCTCCCTCTAAAAATCGTTTCTCATCTTCTGGTGTCCACCAGTCTACATGATTTCCATCTTTGTCAAACTGTCTACCTAAATAACATAAAGAAATTATTTATAGGAAGAGAAGAAATGTGAAGATAGTCAAGACTCGTGTTCAAATGATTTAGTAGCATGCTCGCCTAGGTCACTCATGAAATGGTTTATGATGAATTAACTTTTGGTGATCATTTGTTTGAAACAAAAAATGTAAATCTGTGCTATTTACATTTGCCAAATTATTAATATCATGTTTAATGTAACATAAGATTATTAAAAGAAGAACACCAAAGATTTTATTTTCTAAAAACATCTCAAAGCATTTGAAAGTTTTGATTACATATGTCTGCTTGCATAGCAAAATCATCTACAAGTCGGCAATTAAGCTTTTCTAGTTTTTCACATATCCTGAGTCTTCATTTCATGAGGATCATTTTGATACCAAGTTCATCAATCTATGTTATTTCTAAGCTGAGATAATCTACGTTAAAGATGAGGTGCAGGCTGAACATTGAAAAACATAATCTTGAGAAAATCGTAGTTAAAGTTACTTTGCAAGAACACATTGAAGCTACATTTAAATCCAGCAGATGGCTGATAAAGATTCCTGATAAAGATCTGGGCTTGGAAACATAAACAACCCGAAGCAAAATCACTCCTTCCGTGAGCTACTATCGGAGTTTGAAAATACAAGTTTTTCACAATTGCAGTACTAGTTTCTAGCCAGAAAATTGAGTACGGGGTTGTAATATATGATTTTTAGTATCTTTTCAATATTTCTGGATAATTTGATACTGGAATTTAAAAAGTCCAATGTATTTAGCATCTGTTTTTATGAAAAACAAAAATTTGACATTCGACTAAATTTTTGGGTCATTCTGCTTTGAAGTTTTAACATAGTTTTAACTATGCCGACTTACGTACGGTTTTGGTTTGCAAACACACATATATCAAGTAACTATGACAGTATAAATTTTCACATTAATATGATTTAATAAATGGCAAACAATATTTTGAAAAAAGTCAGCATCAAATGTGAATAAAATTTAGAAGCCTTCATTAATATGCTGAAAAACATTGGACTCACAACTAAATGTTGTGCTGAACTCTAACTTATAATTATTTACAATTTAACATTTCGGATTTTAATCTACAAGCTCCAGCAAATAATCTGCATGAAACTGCAATACACAATAACGTATAAAAATCTACCACAAATCTAACAAATAAACACCATATGCAATTACAAAATTCCATAAAGGAGCACTAGTTTACATTAATGCCAGTAAATGACCAAAGTAATTTACAAAATTGTATAGCAGCTGTGGAGATGCTACGGTCTAGCAGTAAGCCACGAAATGAATCAGCAAGTCCTCAAGACTTAATAGTTATAATCAAAAGGGGCTCGAGCAAAAAATAGAGCAGATGTATGCATCTTGTTACTTCATAAGAATGAACAGAAATTTAGTTCTACTATATAATTCAGGAGTCAGTGAAAGCCGAAGCTCTAGGCTCGGAGCAAATCAGTATTAAAAATAACTTATACAGTACCTCTGTCGTCAAATCCGTGAGTAACTTCATGAGCTACAACATGAGTTATTCCAGCTATGTTCATGAACATCGGTAAATCTTTGTGAAAGAACGGGGAACGTAGAATACCCGCGGGAAATACTGAAACATTTAAAACTGCTGCAAATGCGTTGACAGGAAATTTATTGTAACTGATTTAACTTTCAAATTGGGAAAAAAATTATTATAGTTTGGCAAATTCTGCTTTTCCACATCAAGCATGAGAAACTCGTTTAACTCCAGTTACTTCAGTTAGTAGTACTAGTTTATTATTCATGCAGTTTCAAAGAACTAAGGAACACATGGATAACAGTACAAATTTATGACAAGTATAAAGAACATTGATTTAGTACAATGTATAGTCAAACATATGTAAATTGCTCTACTGACTGCTCAGTTCTCTAGCAAAGACAAAAAGGATCATATACGTTTATCCACACAAGTGCAAGTATTTTATTTATTCAAGCAAAACCACTATTTTTTCAATGATTTAAGTTCGAGAACCTGTCATGCTTTGTGCTAAGACATTCTTTACTATTTCAAGATAAAAAAATGAAAAAGGTAATTATTTTTATGGCACTTATATCATAAATTTTATTCATGTTACAAATTGTTTATTATTTTAGTATCCTCCTTAAATACCGCTAAGACATTATTTACGCATTTCCACAAACAATAAAAAAGTTTTACACTAACCTATGGCATTGTTGCTTCCACGATAAAATGCATTGAAAATAGCTGGAGTAATAAACCACCTACAAAACAAAAACATACATAACTTTGAAAAATGAAAATAGCAGCCATTTGAACTGAATTTTACTTAAATCTTGAAGCAAAGCCTAACAATTTGACTTTATAAGTCCCATCCCAGTGGAAACAATGTAAATTCTGACACATCACGTACAGTACAGTGTGCTTGAATAGTATAGCATTACTAATATTTACTTAGTTACACATGCTAAGTTACAGCATGACTAATGACGTGAACTTCTATTCATCTCTTCCTAGTGCAAATGCGCAGGGATAGTAGAGTCACAGTTGCTGAAAGTGTTTCCTGCTAATAACCTGATATATAAGTATCAGTCCAATTACAGTGCTAACTTCAGTGAAAGGAAAAGCATTTGGCATTACAGGTAAACCTATCTTCCAAATGCTCCATAACCTACCCTTATCAGATTCTGTGCAAGTGGAAATACGAAATACGCATGTGAAAATGTTCATTCAATGGCGAATGAACGTGTGTGTGTGTGTGTGTGTGTGTGTGTGTGTGTGTGTGTGTGTGTGTGTGTGTGTGTGCGTGTGCGTGTGCGTAGCAGTACGGCAGCCTATCAAATTATAAAGTATAATATTGTACTTCAAATACACATACATCCTCATCCAACAGCACAACTACCCAGAAGTATTTTTCCTGGCAATTAACCATCCACTTACTGACCAAACTTAGCATTGCTTAACATTAGCTACAAACATACACCATGTCCATTCAGCTATTACCATTGCCTATCAGTATAACCATCCATCACAGTACATGATTATAGGATTAATAATTCTTATAAACTTTGCCAAAAGTCATCAAAGAAACATATTATAGCAAATAACTATGTTATAACATGAAAAATTCTAAATGTTATCGAATATTTAACAAATAACATTTTTTCACTTACACAAACATTTTAGTAAGTCTTTATACTTTTATTTTAATCACCACAATTTTTTCCCTTGTAATAAATAGAAATGTATCATAAATCAGACAGCTTTAGTTAACTTACTCTGTTTTATTCACAGGTTTTCTGAGTTCTGCAAAAGACTCGTTAACCTTTAACCTCCGCATTTCTACGATGTCTGAGAAATATGATCCAGTACTGGTGAACTAAACATGGAATAAACTTAGAAATTAAATCATATCATGAATTAAATTAAATTGCGGCTAATAAGTACTTGTATTTTGTATATTATATCTAGGTCAAATGTATAAATGACACTGTCGTTAAATCAGCACTGTACCTAATTACTGTGTTAATATGCATTTAACGCAGAAAATAAACTGAAAAGTACAAAGCATTGATTATGACCTGCTGACTTACTTACATTACCTTTGGGCAGTTTATAGTTCATAATACTAATAGATTTTAATAATGATTTGCTCTGTTATGTGGAGTTTAGCATAATAACATTTTAATGCTACAATTTTTTACAAAAAAACTAAAGTAGTTTAGAAAAAAGCTCAGATTTAGAGTAGTTTCAAGACCACACTTTCAATTTTATCTTTAAAAACAAAATGTTTTCTAAAAAAATATAATATGCAACTCTTAGAGGAGGAAGTTTAAATTTCTTGGCTTAAGTAAGCAAACTAAAGTAGCAAATAACTAATTAGTCAATTGATCACACCTAATATACCTGACCAGTATAGCTAACTAATTAACAAACTGACCGCATCTAATCAACATTGACCAGTACAACTAACTAATTAATAAACTCACCACATCTATTCCGCCTGACCATTATAACTAATTAATTAATAAGCTGACCACATCTAATAGACATTGACCAGTATAACTAACTAATCAAAAAACTGACCACATCTAATCTGCCTGACCAGTATAACTAACTAATCAAAAAACTGACCACATCTAATCTGCCTGACCAGTATAACTAACTAAGCAAAAAACTGACCACATCTAATCTGCCTGACCAGTATAACTGACTAATTAATAAGCTGACCACATCTATTCCACCTGACCAGTATAACTAACTAATTAATGAGCTGACCACAACTATTCTACCTGACCAGTATAACTAACTAATTAATAAACTCACCACATCTATTCACCTGACCAGTATAACTAATTAATTAATAAGCTGACCACATCTAATAGACATTGACCAGTATAACTAACTAATCAAAAAACTGACCACATCTAATCTGTCTGACCAGTATAACTAATTAATAAGCTGGCCACATCTAATCTGTCTGACCAGTATAACTAATTAATAAACTGACCACAACTATTCTACCTGACCAGTATAACTAACTAATGATGAGCTGACAACATTTATTACATGCTGTGACGTGTTATATTTGCTAGTTTTATTGTATTACAATCTTACATTTTTATGTTTCTCATCCAGTATAGTAACGTTTTCATAGTAATCTGGGTAACCAACCATGTCATAAATAGTATCTACCTGAAAATAAGCAATCATAATTAATAACTTGCAAAAAAACATGTAAATGACGGAGTGCAAAGAAAATTATTAATGCCGGGAAGATTTTGTGTAAAACAGATTGATAGTGAGCACCAATACCTCGATTCTTGGAGCGTTTACTGTAACAAAAATGTTACAGAGCACCAATACCTCGATTCTTGGGGCATTTACTGTAAAAAAATGTTGCAGAGCATCAGTACCTCAATTCTTGCAGTGTTTACTGTAACAAAAATGTTACAGAGTACCAGTGCCCTGATTCTTGGAGTGTTTACTGTAAAAAAATGTTACAGAGCACCATTACCTCGATTCTTGGGGTGTTTACTGTAACAAAAATGTTTCGGAGTACCAGTGCCCCGATTCTTGGGGTGTTTACTGTAAAAAAAATGTTACAGAGCACCAGTACCTCGATTCTTGGGGCGTTTACTGTAACAAAAATGTTACAGAGCACCAGTGCCCCGATTCTTGGGGTGTTTACTGTAACAAAAATGTTTCAGAGTACCAGTGCCCCGATTCTTGGGGTGTTTACTGTAACAAAAATGTTATAGAGCACCAGTACCTCGATTCTTGTCTTGATTCTATATACACATGTCTCAATTTTATATCTTTCCTAGATGTCTATCATCTTTCTAGTAGAACAGAAGCAGCTTTTAAATTTCATTTCTGTTACAGAAGCAACACAAAATAGGAACTTATAAGTATTTATGATTAGTAAATGTCCGAAATAGTAACTGCAGACAGTGATCAGTCCACCTTAGTATCCTGCTTTTGTAGAGGAAGGACGTTTATACAGCCAAGTGGAGTTGACACACCTCTACTGGTTTAGTGGCTCATCTTAAAAAAATATGTTTGACAATGAGTCAGGCTCTGGTTACACCAGCAACATCTCCAATAGTAGGTACTAACAGTGAATGCTTCCAGACTGGAATGCATAACAAACTTGCGCCTTAGCATGTGCTTGACCAGCAACCCATAAATGCTTAAAATGAAATTTTGTTGTACGAGAAAAAACACCATGGAAATACTTAATTCTCATACAAAATTGAACTGCAGGTTTGAGTTTTCGGAACAGCAGCTTAACTGTGCAGGTGCCTAGCAACCCAGTTGTGTGTGCTGTCACCAAGACTCATATTACTACTCACTTTTTCGATAGCTTTTTGTTTGGTCTTGGCAGACATCCACTTTGAGTTTCTCACCCGGTCTTTGAACACGAGCTTTGTAGATGCAATAAGCTCGTTTGCCTGAAAATCAATAAAAGTGCTACAAAAACAAGACAGACAGACAAACGGACAAGCAAGCAATTTACTATAATAAGAAAAGTGCAAACTGTATAGTTTGAAATACTGAAATGTGTAAACTATAAGCTCTCAACACACACTTATGTTACAGTTCAAACAAACAAAAACCTCACCAATTGCCTGCTATTTCCCACAAATTCATTGGTAACATAGAGATAGCCTAAAGCCCATTTCAGTCGGCTACGCACTCCTTTTAAACAGTCACGCCATCTAGGATTCTGTTTTTTTATCCCAGTTGTTGCTTTATCAAACTCAAACAGAGCAGTTCTAAAAGGTTCGTGAACATGCCAAGAGTAGGACAAGGTGACTCTCCAGAGAATGTAGTTAACAACTGTCCTAGAACATAAAGACCACAACAAATTGAAACACACAAAGAGCACAATGGCTACCAGACATTTTATTCTGATGCAGTCGTATATGTACAAGCTGTGTATAGGTTTGAAGTTCATTACAATTAAATAACATTAACACTTGTAACAATGTATTTACAACCATGTCAAGTCTTTTGATACGACATTACTATTATCAAAGACACATGAAAGAGTCATGAAAAACTAGTCACTAACCCATCTGGTGACCAGGACGTTGTGTTTTTAACTTTCACAATACACCTGATGATAGGCCTATTAAAACAGGAATAGTTTTGCCTGCAAAAAGTTACAACAAACAAGATTAGTAATTTAATCAAACCTGGAATCATATTTTCCAGAAGAAAGGAAGTTTTCCATGTCATTAAAATATTCAGGTTGATATAAAATTATGGTTTCATTTTCAGTGACATTTGCATGCTTCGGCACAAAATGAAAGACATACCGCTTCCAATCCACCTGTAAATATATTCATTGTATTCACCAGATGTTTCTGTTCCTTTGTACAATTTGAACTGAAATAATTTAAACGAATGAAAACTTAGAAAAACAAAATACTGTATTATGAATTTCGTTATTATCAATGCAGTATGCATATTGAAATATGTTGGATGTTTTTGCAAATCCACTACAAATGATAATGGAACTTCTTAAAGACAATTTGCTTGCTATTTCTGTTGCACGTATTCAATACATTAACTCTCTCAATCCAATTTAGCACACAGCAAGTTCACACTCAGCACATAATTGCAAGCCAACATACAGTACACAACTGCAAGCCAACATACAGTACACAACTGTAAGACAATATACAGTACACAACTGTAAGCCAATATAGAGCACACAAATACAAGCCAACATACAGCACACAACGGTAAACTTGCATACAGCAAACAACTGTAAGCCAACATAGAGCACACAAATACAAGCCAACATACAGCACACAACGGTAAACTCGCATACAGCAAACAACTGTAAGCCAACATACAGCAAACAACTGTAAGCCAATATAGAGCACACAAATATAAGCCAACATACAGCACACAACTGTAAGCCAACATACAGCACACAACTGCAAGCCAACATCCAGCACATAAGTGCAAGCCAATATCCAGCACGCAACTGTACAAAATCTCATCACTAAAATCCAAGGTGATGGTTTTTCTTGAGGAAGCATTTTATATGCTCCATTTGTTTTACAAAACATAAATGTTTACTTGTGAAGACAATTAAGCACAAAACCAGTTAAAAATAACCAACTTGGACTGTTTGACAATTGCTGTGAATATTGCATACATATGAAATGTACAAATTTAACCATGACTGACTGTAACAATTTAAATGACAAGAATGATAATACTTGGTGCTGTCATTTTTGTTTGCAAACTATTCTGCCCTTTAATAATATCACTGATGACAATGAGTTGAAATTAATCACTAGGTATTCTAACATTGTATTCTAATAATAGACAATAAATTACTTAATTCAAATTTATTTGAAAGCAATGACACATTCGATTCTCTACCCATTACTGATCAGGATCCAGATCAACATTATTTTAGTGGACTAAATAACATTATAACAAGCAAATATAGCAAAGCATTATAGCAGTAAAACCTAAACCTTCTTTGTCAGTTTTACATTTAAACATGTGTAGTTTAGAAAAAATTATGACCACTTATGTGACTATCTACAATGATTCAATATTAAATATTAAATTAATGAGTTCATGAGAAGGTGTCTCAAGAAAAACTACCTTCTCAGATTTTAGTGATGAGATATTGTAAATTAACTTTTGACTTATTTGGAATTTTGTGAACAAGCTTCAAAACAAGGTTAATTGACAAACACTTGGCCATTTAAATCAAGTAAGTGTGATGTCACAATATAATTTAGGTAAATGCAGCACTGAAGAAACTCAACAATACTGACATTCACATGTTAAAGATGTTTTTAAATCACATTAGACAATAGAATATACTCTTGTTCTTGAAGAGATGTTTTACACTTGCCACTTGGAGACATATTACTTGCAGTATAACACATCAACTCAAATAGACAGCCTTCTTTTTGGAAACAAAGATTTTCATAGACTTCTGATCACAAGTTACTTTTTCTATGATTTCCCATATTTACTGATTTGTCACATTTTTTCAAGTGATGGACTCTACTAAAAAAGAACTTTTAACGACGAATGTTTATCAAGATGGGAAAAGTCATTTAAAGCACTTATCAGATAGAGTTTTCCATGTTTGCATAAAATTTGACTTATTTAAATCATTTAAGGTGAAATTCTGCATACCTGCGTATATGTTTGAGTGATATTCAACAATGTTCTTGGATTGTAATGATTTGTGACATTCCTGCGTAAATTACCATGTACAGTTGCCTGGAGAACAAATATGTTAACAAGTGTGATACATTTTCAATTGTTGTATTCACAGAAATGAAGAAAAAACAAACCAGACAAGCAGCAAAATTATTAGCCAGACATATAAGAAAGTGTTAGTAAACTAGTATAATACCATAACTAAAATGCTAATTATCAGAGGGTGACAATAACACTGACTAATTGGTGAATTTTTTACTGGTGATTATTTAAAAAGAGCAAACTACAATGCAAAGATTTTCTATTAACTACGAGTCACAAAGTTATAGTCACAATATAAATTATATTATTAATATCATACAAGATAAAGCCTAAACAAGCTCGGATTCATATATGCACATGTTCTGTAGCTGCTCATTAATACTCACAAAGACCTATTTCAGACAATACTCAACAGAGTAAAGCATAACACTGCAGGTCTACTATAATTCAGACAGGCAACATGTTAAGCAAATCAGTGACATAGACAGTCTTTCCAGAGGCATTTAATGTCAAAATCATTCTGATTTAAAATCAGGTCTGAACTGAGAAGAATCATTTCCCATTAATCTGATATAAGTTCGCCTATGATTTTGGAAACTATGTTAAAGTTAACCTTTAAGAAATTGAACATTCATTTACACTTTAACCTGTTACAGTAGATGCCTCAAGCTATCTACAGAAAAGAACACGGTCTCTTCACGGTAAATGGTAAATTAAGCACTAACAAGTTAACTCACCCGAGCAATGTCTGTCTCAAACTCCAGCAACCTCACAAGGTCCTGTTTATAGTTTGTGTTGTTTGTAGCTGCACCCATAATCTCAGCTAAATCTACCATTAGTTTCCTATATGCATCTATATACTTTGCATACTTTACAGGATCAAGATAATACTCTCGAGATTCATATCCTAATCCAAGAGAGGCTTGATCCAGCTAAACAAAAAGCATCACATTACAGTTTGCACACTAAAATGACTGTAATGTCCAATCAGCAAGGTCACAAAGCAAGTTTTGCCAAAAAAAACACTATATTGCTCCTTTGGGCAGAGAAATGGTGAATTTTAACAGGTTCCCTATGGCTGGGAAAATGCGGAACAGAAAACCAATTTCGTCTGTTTTCATATATATTAATACATAAATTTATTTAAAGACGTAAGTTTTTATTTTTGTTTTCGTACGTATGACAAAATTTTGTTGTGTAATATTAAAACAGAAAAGGATTTTCTGCACCAAAGCGTCAAGGTTTGGAAAAAAATAGAAAAAGTTCAAATATGCAAAAACTGCGTTAATCATCCAGAAGTAATTGAAGTTTTCAGTACAATGTGTGCAATACATTAATACAGTATATTCTGTAACAACATATAATACACTGATGTATCTATACAACTAAGATTTAATAGGGGTGGTACGATAAAATCAGTGGTGGGCTTGCCTTATGTAAATTAATATTTTGAGTTAAGAGCCGATATTTATAAATGATTCTTAAACATAAATACTAGTAAGTGTACTAGTACACCGACTATAAAAATGACATATAGTGCATAATATGCTCATGGAAAAATTGGAAAAATAATATTCAATCTTGTTATTATTTTTCTATTTCATCCCAGTCATGTATACATGTCGAAAGAGACTTAAGATGAATTAGATGTTAATAAAAACAGGCGAGTGCAGTTATTAACCTTGTACGTAAAAATGCTGTAGAATTTTATGTATATGTTCATCTTCACATGCAAGTGTCAGTAAATCATGTCATATTAACAGTTTAGATGAGTATTAGTATCTCGCCTGCCAAGATCCAGCACACAAAACTGGACAAGCCAGGAAACAAATACAAAAGCAAACTTGCTATTGCTAGAGCTTGAGGCAGTCTAGTCAGATTTGAATCTTAGTAAGCTCAGCACTTCAAACTTGTAACTCGATCTTGCAATGTTAGTCAGCTAACAGAAGTCACCACTGTCCTTATTTACAAACATTACATTGTGTCACATTATGAATATCCAGTTACTGAAGATTTATAATAAAAATTCTGTCTAAAGCGATTAAAGTAAAAAACACTAAAAATCACAGAGCAAAATCCAAATCTTAATAAAAAAACTAAAATTTCTTGCTTAAAATGAGCCAATCATTGAGATGCAGTATATTAGGCTTACTAACTACAAGCATGGACAGCATATTATGTAACAATTGTTGATCGTTAGCAAGAACTAGGTCATGATTAATCAGTTATCATGATTCAACTTAAAAACAAAGAGAAAGAAATCTACCTACTACAACAACACCATGAAACAAGACTTGCATTAATACTCACATAGAGAACATTTTTCGTAGAGTTTTTTGTATCAGTCATCAAACCAAAGTCGTACAAGTACTTCCCGGAATCTGGTCCAAGATCAATTAAGAATTGGGTAAGATCAAAGTCTGTCTCATTCCATTCAGTTGCTTCATACAATAATGGCCAACCTTTATCAATGATATCCTGAAGGCGTTCAGTTAACGGTTCATACGTTTTGTTGTTAATTGTGTCTAAAAATATATAAAAACAAATTATATTTACATTAAAGGCTGGTGAACATAATTAAAACTTTGAATAAATCCAGTAAAGCTCAAAGCTTTATAAGGGCATGGGTGGAAGAAATGTCAGTCAGGGAGCTGTTTAATCTAAACTATTGTAATTGTAATTATAATTTATTATTCACATCAGCATAATTGTAATTTATACTGTCACATTATAACTGTTATTCATCCAAGCAATTGCAGTTACAATAATTGTAAAAGAACTATATTAATATAGCTTATCAACAGGAAATATATGATGGATGGTGGTCAAGAAGCAAAGCGTGTAAGTCCACCATGAAAAGTGGAGAAAAAAATGCTTAATTAACAAGAGAAAGAATTATAGAAAAACAGATAAAATAACAGAATAAGAAAGATAAAGATAAAGATAAAGAAAGAAAAGAAATGAAATAGAAAGGAGTTCAGCAGAGATGTGATGCAAAAGTATGAAAATATAAACTGCAAAGTAATGAGGCGGGGGATGTACTGTAACTATTGCAGTTTGCGGCACAACCCTAAAAAGCCATTATTAGTAGGATCAGAGTAGAAGAGATTTCATATATTTTTTAAAACCATATAACGTTCGACGTGTTGTAACATAAATTGATACTTTATTCCATAAATTTGGAGCAGCGAAATTTACAAAGTGTCTGACAACATTGGTCCAGCAAAATGGAATATTATATTCATTAAATCTGGTGAAGTGATATTGGTGATTATGTACGAGAGGATTAAACTAGAATGGAAGCATTAATATGCTTGGATCCAGCAAGTCTTACTTACTCATTTCTTGTAAAGATAATGACTTCCACAACAAAGTGAAGGGAAGTGTTTACTTTTGTCATGAATCCATCTTACATAAAAATTATAATATGCATTACTGGGGGCAGATCTAAATATACATTACGTAATGTATTTATACTAATTATATAATCCAATATTAATTTTTTTTATACTGTTTTATGTATTCAGGCAAAATAAATTCAATTCAATTAGAATACATTAGAATAAAAGAAACCACGGCATATGATCAGTGAAGCTGGAGTGGTCCATTTAATGGGAATAATTGAGGGACGTGTTGAAAGTGAAAAATGGGTCCCTTGTATCTGCATGCAAAATTTGAGTCACCTACAATGAAAACTACGACCTATGAGAGTTTTCAAAAATAAATGTGACAACAACAACAACACTAACACATGCTGATGCCACACAACAATCAATACATAAAGTAATGCTGCACAACAATCAATACATACAGTAACTGCCACACAACAATCATCACATACAGTAACTGTCACACAACATCAGCACATACAGTAACTGCCACACAACAATCATCACATACACTAACTGCCACACAACATCAGCACATACAGTAACTGCCACACAACAATCAGCACATACAGTAACTGCCACACAACAATCAGCACATACAGTAACTGCCACACAACAATCAGCACATACAGTAACTGCCACACAACAATCAGCACTACAGTAACTGCCACACAACAATCAGCACATACAGTAACTGCCACACAACATCAGCATATACAGTAACTGCCACACAACAATCAGCATATACAGTAACTGCCACACAACAATCAGCACATACAGTAACTGCCACACAACAAACAGCAAATACAGTAACTGCCTCACAACAATCAGCCAACAATTCCCACTCTTACAACATACAAATTAGAAGTTTTGAACTCACCTTCATCTAAACATAATTTGTAATGCTGAATTACTTTTTCAACAGCTTTACTAGGTCCTTCGTACTTCTTTGACAGCAGGGCTGCAAAAAATGTACAAAATAGAATGACTTACACATATGGCTAAAAGTATTTCGAGGCAACATATTGTTTTTTACATTGTATGTTCCAATCTTTCAGGAAGACCAATATAATTATATATCTAATTATATATAAGTTACATAAATATATATATATATTTATGCATAAACTCTATATATTATATGCATAAAATAAACAATTTTTAAAAATTACAACGATCTTATATATACATATAAGTTAGCAATTGAGCTTAGTTTTTTTTAACATTTTCTTGATAATTTGTAACTAGGATATAAAAGTTAAATACATTTAGCGCTTGTTTTTATGAAACAAAAAATTGACACTTAACCAATCTACTTTGAAGCATCATAATGTAGCTTTAAGTATGACAGCTTTAAACAAAATTTTACTCTGCATAAATTTTACAACTTGCAAAAGATTAAATTTCGCCTTAAATTCTGAAAGTTGAGAAAGCTTCAAATTTTAAGTTACAAAAAGTAAGATAACTTATGCCTACATAAAATGCATAAGATAATTATAAATGGTTTGTGTAGTCGAGCTTCCAGAGGATAATGTGTACATACCTCTCAACTCGCGATATAGTTCCTCGTCCATAATGTCAAAGGTAGACCACATTGCTTTGTCATCAGGAATGTCATTCTTTTCCTTCCAGCCACCACATGCATACTGGTAGAAGTCATGACATGGATTTGCGGACAGATCCATGTTGGCAACCAGCGACGCAGCTGAGAAAATTAATAATTTAATTATTATTATTTCATTTCGTGCCATTACAGACACAACCATATATTCACATTACAACATATTATAACAAGGAAAAGTTGGTATATAAGCACACAAAAAGGAAAGAAATTAGTATGCATAAAATAAATAATTTTTAAAAATGACAACAATCTTACATAATCGTACGTAAAATATCATTGGTTGTCACTTATCTTTCACAGATAATCTTGCAAACACACATTAAACACATTAATAACTAGGTTTTTAACATTCATGTTACCAACCTCAAAGATAAGCCATACTTTCTTCTTAAGTGACAATAACTATCATTAGTTGAGTATAACATTAATTTAATACTGTCCATGCTCGAGTTTTGAATTTTCTTTACATTATTATTGTATAATTTATAATATAATAATTCCAGAAGGTGAAAACTAGATTTAAATCAGCATTATCAGGCAGGAAAATAAGAAATCCAAGATAAGCAGAAATTGCATTACCGTTTCATTAACAAAAAACAAAAACAAATGATTTGCTTTATTGAACCACATGGAAAGCTTTGAATTTTAAAGAACTAGCGGAAACACTATTATTGCTTTAAAAGTTACACAGATTTCTGCAATCTTCAGCTCAGTTTAAAATAAATACAAGCTAAACAAAAAAATTAAGACTAACATCTCAGAAAATCTAGAAAATGTCAAGGAAGTTATCAGTTACTACATATAGTTCTCAGTTACAATTATCAGTTATCATTTATATATGTAGAAGAGACTTGTTAAGATTTCCCTTAACTCTTTCAGGACCATAAGCGTTTACTGCATTTTGCATAGATTCATGAAAAATTGCTCTCATTAAGCAGAGATTACGTTATATTTGATAATTTTTGTAGGTTTCTACTCCTTGTGCAATGGATTTCCATGCAAAATTATAAATTGAAAATTTGTTTTTTAGACTTGATTTTCGATGAAAAAATTGAAAAAAGCTTTCAGTAAGTGCAGTGTTTGTAGTGGAACAAAGTACAGTATCGCATGTATGAAATCGACACAGAAAATTTCAACTATCCAGACCCAACACGCTAATACACTATCGCCATAAGTCTACTCTTGCTTTTAAGGAGAAATTCCTGTTGAAAGATGAAACAACCTTAATTTGTTCTTGGCTGATCGGTCAGCTTTTCCTGGAACTCTGTACGGCAGGCAGTAGGAAGCAGGCGACCAACAAAGTAGTGTGTACTTTCACACAAGTGTGCATCAGACCAAGCTACTCAAGTTTGAGTGCGTAAAGAGGGCGTGCTTTTCTTAATTTTAATCCAATTAAGTCACTTATCAATGTTTAAACAAGTAGCATGATTGGATGGAATAGATTCTGCTGAAGAGAATAAAACCTAATTTGTAATCATTTAGTTAAGTCTGTGCCTATATTATAGTACAAAATTCATAGGTCTTATAAAACCTATTTTGAATGGTCCTGAAGGAGTTAATATTTCTAAAATGATTCCCTTTACACAAGCAACAAGGGAAAGTCTTACATTTTGCAGCCACGAAGCAAATGTAATCAAAATTTGTAATTTTGCATCCTACCTGCTTTAACACAAACTGGTTCATTGCAGATTCTCTCATGTTGCTTCAAGCCTTGCAAATAAACACAAAAAAAACATAAAAGTGGCAAAATTATATAATAAATACACAACAGAAATACTAAATTAGAAACACTAAAAAAATTTTGCACCTCAACTAAGACTCGAACGTAGGCCTTCTACTTTCAGGGCAACGTTAGCCACTACACCACTGGGAATTGACATGCGCATGAAAAAAAAATGCCAAAAAGTTTTTCAAAGCAAAAAGTGCTGTCTGAGGTGTGATGTTAAAATAGAACATACAAAAAGCATCAGGGCTCTGTCCCAGACATCACCAGTGGAGCTTACAAGGCTCCTTCAGACCCTAGCTGATTTTTTTTGGGAAATCTCCCTACTCTGGCTAAAAAGTTGCAAAAACTGTATGTGTGGATGCTTGCGTGATGCGTTTGCGTGAATGCTTGTGTGATGTGCATGTGCATATAAATTAGACAATATCTGCTCTTGTATTTATGCTTGAACGTGTAATGCTTTTTTTAGAATCACAAAGTACCAATTCAAGTGTAGAGATGATGACGGTGGGATACTGATGACGACAATGATAACGACACTAATATACTTTTAGAAAAAATTACAGTTACAGTATTTTTGTGAATTTAAATCATATTAAAAGTTTATTCTGTAACAACACAACAATGTTTTGCGTATCAGAAACTTTGCTTTTATTTTCTTCTACTTTTCTTTCTTTTCTGCTTTCCCTTCCTCTTTTTTCTCAATATTCTTCATCACTCTCACAAGTTTGCTGATAGTAATACATCGAGGAGATGCTAGCAACGGCAATAGTAACAATAGAAGTGGTTGTGATGTAGTAACAACCATGCTATAATAACTCTGCAGTGCCTATAACAGTAGCAACTTTTCATTTTTTGTCAAAATATTCTTGCGCACCAGCTGGAATACAAATTGCACGGCACTGAAGTGGTTAATAATAATAATAATTCCGCGTATCAAATCAGACTGTGTTAAGCAATATGGGATATCAATGCAAAAATCTCCTACATCGAAGGCCAGGTACTCTATAACGTCGCTGGTCGATATGCAGACTAACCATAAAAATTACTATCGTAACTCACTATATTTATTATGCGAATGGAATTCTAAAGGCGTCGTGACGGGCACTGTGAGAAATAGTTGTGGTTATACCATAGAGCTAGATAAAAGACACATCTTCTACAGTAAGTCTATGGGTTATATAATCAAGCAAAGCAGGAGCAAACGCACTGGTCGCAAACGCAAGAAAGGCCAAGATATAAGAATACGTGTAACACGCATAGTGTAAGCCCATTGGAATGTAATTAAACGGAATGGCCCATTGAAATTAAAATTAATGTAACGCAGTGGCTTAATTTACATTACACCAGTAACAAAATATTCCAAAAATTCAAATTCAACTGTACATGTACAGTTTATGTTTTGGGCTGTGAGCAAGATCGCAAATGATTAACCACCATTGACTCAAGATAGGTATAATAATGCATGTCAGTTTACGTGCTTAAGACTCTGTATATAAAATTTAGCCTGTCTAAAGATACCTTAATTCTACCTTGCATTCTGGTGACCATTACTCCTAAAGCTACAGCGAGTCCTGCTGCAATGAGGAACAAGATGATACATACTGCTAGTAGGGATTTGTGTGATGAACTCCATTTTGACCCACTAAAATTAAAAAAGGTTACTTAATTTGAAATCAGTAAAGAAAATAATTAATTTAATTACAATAATTAAAATAGTTCCGAGAATTCAATTATTATTATACAATATCTGCAGTTTTCTCTGCACCTCACTGAAAGTTTTGAAAAACATTTTCATTTGTGTAAGCATAATCTGAAAAGTAACAACTAACAACACAGATCAGTGAATTTATGTTGTGCTGACTTGCATACAAATAACGTAGTGGCAATAAATAAAAAAGTTTCCACTAGCTTATGTCTAAACTCTAAAAACTTTCTGTACTTAAATTTTATTGTCCTAAAAGCTCCTAATAATTGTTCTGTAATGAGTTGGCAAAACTGTTATTACGAAGGCATGGGTAAGCTCTAATAATAATAATAATAATAATAGTAGTAGTAGTAGTAGTAGTAATTAGGGGTGAGCAATTGATCATCGAATGCTCGAGTTCTTATGTTCAAATCGAATTCGATTCGTACCTAAAATTATAGATTTATCTAATTCAGCATTTCAACCCACATAATGTTCTTTATCATTAAAACATTTGAAACATTGTGCAGCTAGCAGAATCTGCCTGCGATTTCTATGCACAAATTTTAGTCAAATTATTAGAACAAAATCGAGTATAATATACATTAAAAATATACTGAAATTCTGCCCATTTCGAATTCGAAAGTCACAAATTCGATTGCATTCGAGATCGCTTTCTGGAAGAGAATGCTCAACCCTAATAATAATAACAACAACAACAATAACAACAACAACAACAACAACAACAACAACAACAATAATAATAATAATAATAATAATAACAACAACAATAATAATAATAATAATAATAACAACAACAACAACAACAATAATAATACTAATAATAAATATTATTGTTATCATTATTATTATTATTATTATTATTATTATTATTATTATTATTATTATTATTATTATTATTATTATTATTATATTATAATACTAAAGCAATTAACTTCCTCAAGAACAGGTGATTTTAGAATCTCTGGTTACATTGTAAAATGTACAAAAAGCAGGCAAACAGTCCTATACTCTCCATTCATAGCGCACACGTCACTAACTAAATAAAATTTAAAATTACTGTATATTGTCAATAAGATTAAAAATGCGTTTTTTTGTTAGTGAGTGGTGCCCCCTGGAGGGTGAGTCAGCGACATTTTATCAATTGGTGAAAGAATATTAAATAATTAATATTTTTTTCTAATTACATAAGTCTTTCAAGCAGGTAAGCAAAATGCTAAGTAATATAATTTTACATGGAAAGTTTTTTGGGACATAGTTTAACATTGCGTTTTCTTTCTCTGATTTGAGTTGTGCGTAGGTGATGTCAAGCAATGGCGACTTCGGAATAGTGTCCCGGGAAATTTAAAATGAAATTTAACATGAAACAAAATTTAAAACTTTTCTTGTCCTTTAAGTTTGTTGCCTTCTATCACACAGCTGCAAATACGTTTCAATTTTAATGAAAAGATTGATGAAATTAGGTGTTAGCGAAGATGACTGTGTTAACGAACATGACATGCGCGTTGAGCTTGTCAAATTTATAAAAATGACAACTCAGTTATCGATTCTCCCCACAGCATACTTTTCGTCCATGACAAGTTATTGATGAATATTGTAGGTGTATTCATTAATTTAATTTAGTTTAATTAAATCAAATTTAAATTTAATTTTTGACTTAAATTAAGACATTAATTTAAGCTCTGTATTTTCATTTGTAAACATTCTATTCATTTTCGTGCAAATTTTGACCTATAAATTTTAAATTGTAACTGTTCTAACTATTTTTACTGTAAACTGTAACTGTTCTAACTATTTTTACTGTAAACTGTAACTGTTCTAACTATTTTTACTGTAAACTGTAACTGTTCTAACTATTTCTACTGTAAACTGTAACTGTTCTAACTATTTTTACTGTAAACTGTAACTGTGAAGCTGTGAATCTTTATGCGGCGCATACGCAGCTATTTCTTTTAAATTTGTAACTGCATAATTCTTTTTATTACGATTGATTTCGTGATTTTTTATCTCTTTTAATTTTATTGTATAAAGAACTGAGATCTTTAGATGGACTGCGTTTTAAAGAATAAACTATTATTATTATTGTTATTATTATTATTATTATTATTATTATTATTATTATTATTATTATTATTATTATTATTATTATTATATTATAATACTAAAGCAATTAACTTCCTCAAGAACAGGTGATTTTAGAATCTCTGGTTACATTGTAAAATGTACAAAAAGCAGGCAAACAGTCCTATACTCTCCAGTTTTTCTACTAGATAGCCTAAAACTTCATTCTTAAGTACTTCTCACTGTTATGTTATTCTGCCGCGGTCCTATTTATTTCTTATTGTTCTAACTAAAGGTTTGTGGTGTTATTTTCATTTGCTTTTATTTGTTTGCAACTATGTCTGTCTGTTTGTTTGTTTCATTTGTTTGTTTGAATCATTATTGATTCAGGTGTTTAGGCCAATTAGATTCTCGATTTAAATCCATACATATAATTTTTTATGTTTCATTTTTAGCTTACCAATTATCAAGTTAAAATGACGGGATATAAATGAAAATAACAATAACCGTCATGTTAACAGTAATAAATGCTGACTAACATGAAACTAAATTATAACAAAAATTAAGCAGGAAAAAACAAAACAAAATTTAACAAAAAAATAATGATAAAAATAAGCTGTAATACTATGATATTTATAACAATGGAATGATTGTCCATATCTCTAATCCTACACTTAGTCTTGCTTAGCATTTGTTATTTTCATTTATATCCCGTCATTTTAACGTGATAATTGGTATGCTAAAAATGAAACATAAAAAATTACCTGTATGGATTTAAATCGAGAATCGAATTGGCCAAAACACCAGAATAAATAATGATTCAAACAAACAAATGAAACAAACAAACAGACAGACATAGTTGCAAAAAAAATAAGAGCAAGTGAAAATAACACCACAAACCCTTAGTTAGAACAGTAAGAAATCAATAGGACCGCGGCAGAATAACATAACAGTGAGAAGCACCTAAGAATGAAGTTGATAAGACAGTCAATCGTATTAAACCAACGTGAATAGAATGGTTTTGGCCTAGCAACTTGTTAAAATGAGTAAGTACGTAAAAATACCTGAATTTTATTTGATTTGTAGCGGTCAGAGTGGTCATTGTTGAGTTTCGCTGATGCAACTTGCACGAAAATTAACGACACCTGCAGTGAACAAACGTCAGAACTTTGGTTAAACCAAATCAACACTTCACTTGGAACTTTCGTTTCATTTCACGCACATATCATGATCTTAAAAAATGCGAAAACGTCCAAGGACGCGCGTTTTACTGGCTCCCTGGTGCAGAAGAAAACAAGTCTTGCACCAAGTGCCGAAAAATAAGAATTGTTTGTGAAAAATTCTAGGGTCAGTTAATTATGAAGCTGCTCACACGTGTAATAACGACAGCCTGATGTGAAAGTGTATTATAGTAGAATGTATGCCACTTCGCCAGTGCACATATTGTCAGTGGTACATTTCGCTGGTGGCATGTTTCACAAATGGCACACTTCGCCAATGGTACAGTTCGCCAGGAGTACATTACCCCAGCGGTACAGTTCGCCAGTTGCACATTTCGAGGGTGGTGCAGTTCGCCAGAGGTATGTAGTTTACCATTGGCACAGTTCGTCAGTCGTACATTTCTCCAGTGACACATTTCGCCAGTACACATTTCGCCAATGACACATTTCGCGAGTAAAGTTTTCTCCGTTGTGTTATTATCTTATTGTTTCGGCTAAAGTTCGCCAGTGGTACATTTCGCTAATATGCATATAAAGTCGATTTGATCCGTTAAGCCCAAATTCATTAATTCGTTATCATCAATCCAATTTTCGCAAAGCATGTATTTAGTTTAAATTCAATTTCATCAATTACATTATTAAATGAGAATATCGCTTCTAAGCAAAAATGACGAAACCAATCATCCATCTCAAGTGATAATTGTTCATAACACGTTACATTTCAATTAGTACACTTTCAATGAATCCACCTTTTGAAGTAGGTGCAGTACGGGGCTCTTTGACTCAACGTTTCTTCTGAGCCATTGATTTTCAATAAATCTTCATTACATATACCAAATGATATTTAGAACGATCGATCGACGGCAAAATATGAATCACTGATAGGAGACGTATTAATACTTATAATAAAGGTAAGGACAATAGCGAAGTGCAGAACAATATGTACGAAGCATGTACGAACAGCGAAATGAACTGTTGCCAAAATGAAACGTTAATAAAACCCAAAATTAATATGAAAACTAAAATTAACAAAACAAATAAAACCCAAGATATGCATTATGGCAAAGAAATTTTACTGGCAAGATGTACCAGCCCGAAATGTGTGCTGGCGAACTGCAGGCGAACAAAAACATTTTGTTAGAGGAAAAAGTGATGACATAAAAAAGAAATTTTACTGGATCAATTACTGTAATAACATTACAGAAATTTTGCTAGTGAACCGTACTACTGGCGGGGTGCACACTGGCAAGCTGTACCATTGGCGAACTTTTTATTAAACGATAAAGCAATAACATAACAGAGAAATTTTACTGGCGAAATACACCACTGGCAGAATGTGTACTGGCAAAATGTACCTCTTTAATGTGTATCAATAGCGAAGTACACTTTTGGCGAACTGTAAAACCGACGAAATGTCAACTGGTGAAATGGGTGGATACCATTATAGTATACACTAAGCAGTACGTTCAAACACTAGCTACTTGCTTAGGGAGCGTACACATCATTCCCAACAAAAATTTCAAACTAAAATAATAAAACCGAAAACCAGTATTTCAGACAGCCCTCGGTCATTTTACAAGAACGCAGACGCTTAATAAACTTTAAAGCCTGCTGAGAATGTATTCGTGTCTGGAGCAGTGTGTAGATCTACATACTGTTTCTACGCCATGCATATGCACCCACTAATCGTCGATAATACGCTAACATTCGACGTACTACTGTATTCATTATTCACAGCGAACAAAGCTACGATATTCCTTACTTTAAAATATGCACTATACTGATCTTTACAAAACGACTAGCTGACCAGCATGGGTTAACACCTACAAAAATGCACAGTGATTACACTTTCTTGTACAAGACAGGATACAGCAGTGAAAACAGGACATTTTACATGGTTTTGCATGATCGCAATCAGACTCATTTTTAAGAATCTGTTTCTTGGACCAGAGTCGCCAGACACTGAGCTGGCAGAAATCCTTTAGCACCCGGATGTGAAATTCTTTCTTTTATGGAACATGGAAAAAAGGCTAAGCATTAGGCGTACTGGGAGCCTCGAAAGTCACTACTGTGAATCGCGATTACTTTGCCCCCTTGGGGCTGTGAAAACAATAGTGAATATACATTTAAAATTCACGGTATGCACATTTAATTGAAGACTGTTTTTCTTTTCAAATTTTGCTGTAATTTTAGTGAGTTCTGACAGAGTAACAATTTTTAGGAATTCTTTCGTTATTTTTGTAATATATACTTTTACAGGTCACTATTAATATGATGATCTCTTGGCGAATTATTGAAGGCAAAATTTACCTCTCTCATGCGATTTGAAGATTTGACTTCTCTTTCCAAAATCTTATGAGGCTATATAATAGATATTATGAAAAGTTCTTTTCAGAATGAATTTAATTCATGCTTGTTTTCAAACCATTTTAGTTTATTTATAAAAATGAAAGAATGTAAAGTGACCTGTCAGAAACCGGTAATACATTATACTGTTTCTATAGTAATCTTACCTTGTCAGCGAGGTGTTTAGGACAAAGCGTAAACTACAATTAATGTGTAATTTATATGGCACAACAATTATTCCAGTTCCAATTCACAGACATTGCAAAAACGTTTTTGCACATGAACATGTACACAGCAGAGTAACTTGACTGTCAACCTATAATTTCCATGAAAAGCAAACTTCCAAGTTAAATGTTTCACCTTAGACTGTTACGTAATGAATGCAACAACATGTACTACACTCACAAGGTTCTGCTAAGTTTTAGCCTTAAGGGAACAAACTACTAGTTCTGTAATACCTGCGTTGAAGGGGGCGCATCCAAAATAAACTAAAATCTATGAACCTGATCAAAACTACCCAAGAAAAGGTGTGCAGACGAGCGATAAAGTCAACTCAATTACCTTACAATGGTTAGAATAATAGTCTTCCTGACACCGGAGGAAAATAATTATATGCCACTTAAGCGTATATGTACATAACACACAAATCTTTCACTTAGTTTCTGCTAAATAAAGAGTCGAGACATTGTCAACATACAGTACTGTATATTGTAACGACATTAAAATTCCGGTCGTTCCGACAATTTTGCCCCTTTTATTTTAGTGTGTCATTCGTCTTTTACAACGTCGTTTGCCGGTAATATATTAAAATTCGATAAATTAAAGTTAAAATATGATTGAAATTTTTTCGACTATAAAAAACTAACAATAAATGTGGGTCTGGCTTAGCAATAAGTTTTAAAACACCTCCTTTTAATGCTAAACTTCAAATACATTTCAATCATTCTATAACACAGTCTTTTGCGATGGCAAAAATAGAAATTAGATACAAGTTTTTGACATTTTTACCAAGGTATTATGTTACCAAAAAACGTCGAGTAAGCTTCAAGTTTTTCCTGACAGATGGAGCAACGTATTTTTCATTCAGGAATATCCTATTGCACAGAAGCGCTCATCATCTGCTGTGGAAAAGGTCTTTACGCTTAATTACAATAATTATGTAGAATTACCCAAACCCCGCAAAAGTTTTGGGCATAAACCCACTATGACCGCAATGACTGGCCAGATCTTTAACTCGTATTAAACAACATATATGTTACTCGCTAAGTGCAATCACTTATTTCAATTGGTACAATAAACGTCTTCTCGGTGGTATTCACAAAGAGAAATGTAATTGAGAGAAGTCACGCGTGACTTGCATGATATAGTCTATTAGGTTACAAAGCTAAAATTGATTACCACACATTTCATTTCAGTTACACTCAAAAGCACAAATCAAACTTCTATTACACAGACTCATACGCTTTGTTCTGAATTTCAGCAATAGGTGGCAACATCATCCATCACGCCTGCTACATAACACATTGCCAAGTTCAGCTTAACAATGTTACACGCGTTCGTTTGTTGAGCCTAGGCTAGTTGTCCCTCAAACTCTTCAATTTACGGATTTTTTTCTTCCAGTCGATTATATCACTAAAATAACGATTGATAAGTATTTCAAAATCAGGTTTCAAAATAAAAATGCTAAGATTAGGACAAGTATCCACTATGGAATCATCTCGCAAGTCAAGCAAGCAATTCTACTTTGGAATTCCCTACTATTACAGGTTAACAAACAAGGTCCTTATCAGCATTTAAAACAAATTTAAGATCAGTAAAATTAACCAAACAAGAATATAATACCATCGCACCAGTACAACAACATACATACCAATTCTAAATTTCTATATCCACGGTCACATTGATAATTAAATAAATCATAATTTTTAATTATTGTAAATAGCTGTAAATATGTTTTATTTGTATTCGCCATTAAATATTGTTTCTACGCTTTTCGTTACTGCACAGCAGTTTTCATAATACATTGACGTCATCGTTAGCTTTTATTACAATAAGAAGTATTAAAATGCATAAACAAAATTGTAATTATTGTTCTCCTTAGCTACATAACAACATTGTTTGAGTAACATGTCACATGAACCATTGCACTATCAATGCTGAGCATATAAGGTGACTTACTGCTGTAATGCTGAACAGCATAACATTTACAGACTTGCAGATTCACAATAACCAGATATAACATTTGCTATATTTTTTGCAAGGGTTTCTGTTGTGCTGTCAGTTTTATGAAAGTGCAAAAATAATTAAATCATGTATATTACTGGGTTCGTAATCATGCTTTGTCTAACTGTGACAAATTTTGAAGTAAACACAATTTCTCAGTCAGGTAAGTTTTTCTAACAAGACGAAATGTCAGGTTGTTGTATGCCGCGGTAGTGGTGTCTAACCTTATGAGATTTAAAAGTTTGTATAAATTACAATAAAAAATTTGCTCTTTATCAAGAAACGGCATACAGTGGACTCTCGTTACAAGAATCAGACGTATAAGAATCAGCTCGATATAAGAATCAAAATCGCGTTTCCCGAATTGATTCAGCATTTTCCTAGTGAAAATCCGCTCGTATAAGAATCACCCTTTTTTCGATAGTAGAATCAATTTTGGCGCCAACTCCATTGTCTCTCACGCCCTGCTTACAAGGTTCTGCGCAGTGGGCGTGGCGGAAAAAAATTATGTGCATTAAAAAAATTTTAAGGCAATTCTGGCATCATGAAATATTTACCCAACCATGAAATGAAAACATTATTCTAGTAATTTTTAGGTCCTTTTTAGGCCAGAAAAACGTTTTGCTGTTTCATGTCGTTTCTAGCGTAATTTCGGGAAATAAATAATTTTTATGTGCATAAAATTTTTTTAAAGCAATTCTGTGTCATGCTCGTTATAAGAATCGCTTGTTATAAGAATCACTTTGCCTTCTCCCGAGGTGATTCTTATAACGAGACTCCACTGTACTACTAGAAGATCGCTTATGACAAAGTTATGTACTGAAGACTCTGCAAACTACAAGTTCACAAGTGTAATATAATGTAGTGTAACATAATATAATGCAATGTAATGGAAACATTACGCTACATTACATTACATTATATTACATTACTTTATACTTGCAGAACTTATAGATTGCAGAATGTTCCATTTATGCATTACATTGCATTTTAATTACATTACATTACAGCACGACTAGTAAAAAATCGCCAGGCAATTAATCTTTACAGTGTCTGCATCGTCAGAGATGTCTGTTGTTAAATCAAACTAGCTGAAGATCATAATTCTATTTTAATTAAATTTGCTATGCTTGATTATCTTGGAATTGATTTTTTAATAAGATCGGAACTTGCCTTGTTATGGGTCTGCAATCCATGAATCGGGGATCTGAAGATCTAAAAATTGCTTCAATGAATTCCCCATGCTTGATTAGCTAGGAATTGCATTTCGTTCCGATGAAATCCAAATTTGTGACATTTTGATACGTGACCTTGGGTCAAAAGTGCTTGTTAGCCCTGGACGCGTAAAGGATAACAGTGTGTTGAACTCTGACCTCTGGTTAAGTGAATGGCAGTTGGAGCAGTATTCGTGAGTCGAATTGAATGGTATAATTTTCGTTAAGATTGATTGACCTCTGACACCACTAGGAGGCAAATTTGGGGTTGAGGGGCCAATTCTTCTTTTGTCAAATGAAACTAGCTTGTTGTACATCAAAGGAATGGTCTAGATGAGATGAAATGAGCGGTATACGTTGACAGGAGATTGATTGACCTTTGACCCACCACTCACGGGTTGAAAAGTTATAAGTTGTAGTTTTATTGCAGAATGCAGTTCCTAGGAAACGTGAATTGAACAAAATCAATTTATGATTTTCAAACTAAAGGCTTATGCCATTAAAAAGTCTAATTTTGCAACCATTGTTTGCATAATGGTCTAAAATAAAAAAAATATTTCGAATTTTAGAAATAAGGGATTTTGAGTAAACTAAGTCTGCCCATCATAGTCGTCATCATCGTCATCATCATCAGCACCATTCAATGAATCATACGTCTAGGGACACGATTCTGTTCACCTCCTTCTACCAATGCTCCCTACTCGCTGCAATGCCATAAGTGCATTTATGTCTAAGTCTGCCCATATCAAAGAATGATTTTTTGCAATAGTTGCAACCTTTCAGCACAAAATTGCAAAAGAAATAATATCAAAAAACGATTGACAAATTAAAGAAAAGAAAAAGGAAGTAAAGACATGCCGTATCGAAATAACGTGCAATACAATGAACTGAAAGAACAAAAACTGATTGAAGCTACATTAAATGTCAAATAATCAGTGTTTTTGTTTTAACAGATTGCAATGATAATAACTATCGGTGCCAGAAGTTGGCTAACCAAGGACATTGTGAGATTTATCCAGCCTACATGTTGTTCAATTGCAGAAAGTCTTGCAAAATCTGTGATAACAGTAAGTATTTATGTGGCACATTAGACATGAACTGTCTACCCTCACATGTAAAAAATATACCCTTTTAGTCGCATACTCTAAGGGCCTATTTACACGCTGCTATTTTGACGCATGAGTCGGACGTATGCATCAAAAACGCACCGTGTAAATAGGCCCTAAGAGGAGTTCAGCGACAAAGGCTTTTGCCTGAATTTTCATATTTGGACTCCCATATAGGGACTATAAAAACTTAAACCCCTAGGTCCTTGGATCAGTTGAGTGACAATGGAAAATCTGACCAATATCCAGTGCCGTTGCCCTTTTGACCTAACGTTACAGTCCCTACACCTTCCCTTGAGAATTTATCTCAGGTACCTGTCCTGCAAGTTTCGTGACTCTTTCTCTTGCATTAACAGTGATGAAGGTGATCCCATTTTAATACTTATGCTGATGTCAGGAAATCTGACCTTACCCACTCTTCGGAAATCACTTCCCATACATCTGCCCTTGTCTACCTACCCAGTCGTGCAAAAGCATAGGTTCCTAGTCTAATGCTGTAGGTGGAGTTGAATAGCAAATTATTGTTCCTATCACTACAATACTTGACCTAGAGGTTGCAGTGTCTGCGCCATAAACTGATTGTCCGGTCTTAATTGTCTAATCTGCAAATTTTGTGTCTCTAGTTCTTGCTCTTATGCAGCTATTGCATTGACCCCAACTTTAACACTCTCAGCCGAGTCACGTGATCTGACCACGCCCACTTTTGAAAAACACTTATTGCACATCTACATTGTTACTTTGCAATGTTGCATAGCTACAATTACAAAAATATGATACGTTTGCCTTAATTTTCAAACTTTGTGCCCTAATTCGCGGAACTTTACCAGATTCCGATTTCCGAGAAGCATATTTACCCCTAATACTTTAATAATTTTGAAAAAATGAACACGATAAAATTCAATAAACACGATGTTAAAACCTATGCCTCTTGGCTGTTGTTGCAAATAATTATAATGTTATAAACCTTTATTTTTGCTAAACATAATTTTTCAACAAGTGAAACTACTAATAACGGACTCTTTATTTTTTAACTGACTGGCCTTTCGGCAAATCACTAAAATGTATTTTTAAAATTATTTTAAAATCAATACAGTATTACTATTGCTATCAGGATAAAATTCTGCCTGTGATATATCAAAAGTTTGCAAAGAAATGCTTAAAGCTAGGAAATATTGATGATGCCGAAGCACTTTCTCATGTTGTCACATTATTGGTTGTCACATTAGTAATAAGGTTGTAAATCATTTAAAATATGCTGATGACTTATGTATTTTAGCTACAACAATATCTGCTCTTCAGACTCTTGTAGACTGTTTTGCTACTGACGCTACTAATCACGATGTTATATGGAATACGAATAAGGCAAAAGTTATGACAATTAGGCCTAAATCTATGTCTTGTATAAACTTTGGAAAAATAACTTTTAATGACATCGTATTAAGTAAAAATAGCAAAGAAAAATACATTGGATATTGGTTAACAAATGATGACCGAGACGACTGTGATAATATTATTATGATGATCCAGAAACTAAAATTGTATACGCGATTGTTTTTCTCATATCGACTTTCTCTACTTGCAGCCTGTAGTAAAAATACTACTAAATAATAGTAAAAAATTAATACTTAATACATTAAATATTTACGGTTTATCACATTGGAGACGATTTTATAACTACAATTTATCAAGCATGAGAACTGCAGTTAATAAAGATATAGTCAAATTTTTTGGTATAAATATCCGTGCATTGCAAATACAACCTAACTGAATTTACTGCATTTTAAAGTGTTAGAAAGAAAACGTTCTTATAGTAGCTTGTACCGTACAATGAAATTAAACAATCAGGTTGTAGCCAATATTTTAAATAATGACGTATACTTGAATTCTATATACTGACGTATACAAGCATCATCTAATAACTAATTTAAGTTAGCGCTATGTAGAATTGTTCTTTTTGGGAATGACGACTATGCTGATTATGTCAAATTATATTCCGCATTTTAGGTTACACTGATAGTAGCAAATGGTATTGCCAAAACATTTGTTGATCATTATAGTTGTCATGGGTACAATAAATTCGTTTGGATTAATTGAAGTAACTACGATATTTGTGGCTGTTTTGGTTTAATTTTTTGAATTGAATTGAATACTTTTACTTTAGACCAAAGTCCATATTACAATACAATAAATCATAATTAACAATCGAACATTATACATATAAATCAGTATACTAATTGTTAGTAGTGTCTCCCAATTAAATATCGTTAAATAAGTATTCTGTTAAACTTCTGTACTGCAGGTAGAAAAATACCGAATTAGCTTGTTTGATCGTATGTAGAACACACGACGCTGGCGGCCAACATCCGTATTGTCTGGTGATATAAGAATAATAAGACCAAGATTTCTTTATGACTAAAATATCGATGATTAATAATTAACAAAATTATAAGGCGATGTGAACGGATGAGTGACAGCAAGTTTTCTGACTGGTTTCTGATGCCTTATTAACATGCTTCTCCTTTTTGACTCTCGTTGATGGAGCATATAGGCCTATGCACATCTGTATGTGGTTCTTGGAAATCGATAATGAGCAGAATTCGTTATTAATATTTTGGCAGCAGCAAGTGAAGAACAAAAAATAGAAACACTGCAGTTAATTTTGTTTCTATGCATTGATAGCACTAACTGTAATTCATAAAGAACCACGTTATTGTGTTTTAGCTGAACTTTGCCAAGATGATCCTCTGGTTGATTGCAGTTCATTGGCCATGAATGGTACCTGCTTCCAGTCTACTGATATCTTATATGACTGTAAAAAATCTTGCAATGTTTGCACAGGTGGGTAAAATTCAGAATGATTTTTATTTGCGAGCGCTAGCGTCGCAAATCTAGGAGAACCCGTACGCAGATTTGATCATGACTGTCATTGTCATCGTTGTCACCAGCATCACCGTTCATCGTTCGCTCTTGTAGGATCAGTAATCAATGGTTTAATCTAGAACTAATGTCTGATTGTAAAACTTGTTAGGGATAGATCTTAATGTCAAGTTAGGCTTCAGGGAGACTTGGAACAGAACGAATTATTGTAGATTTCTCTAATTAAACTAGTTATATTTATTGTATTGTATTGTATTGTATTGTATTGTATTGTATTGTATTGTATTGTATTGTATTGTATTGTATTGTATTGTATTGTATTGTATTGTATTGTATTGTATTGTATTGTATTGTATTGTATTGTATTGTATTGATTGATTAATTGATTATATTATATTATATTATATTATATTATATTATATTATATTATATTATATTATATTATATTATATTATATTATATTATATTATATTATATTATATTATATTATATTATATTATATTATATTATATTATATTATATTATATTATATTATATTATATTATATTATATTATATTATATTATATTATATTATATTATATTATATTATATTATATTATATTATATTATATTATATTATATTATATTATATTATATTATATTATATTATATTATATTATATTATATTATATTATATTATATTATATTATATTATATTATATTATATTATATTATATTATATTATATTATATAAATATATATATATATATATGTAAGTATATATAATTTATAGTATACTATATATTATATAATAAAATTCATAGTATTCACAGGAACCAAATTTTGGAAAATACATTTCTGGAGTTACTTGGATTTCCCGAGAAAAACAAAGAATAGAGAAATGAAAGATTAAAACGAGCAGCACGTTGAACAAACTGGGACAGCAAAATTGAATAGTTTGGCATTGAAAAATATCGCCGTTTTCCACTAAGAAATTATATAAAAATTGTAAGACATTGTCATCGTTGTTGCGACACCCACTTGTTTTGCACAAACAAGTCTCAGTGTAGGGTACTTACTCGTTATTGACCAATGTAGAATAATCATAATCATGATCTTTTCTTATTTTTTTGCACAACACAATAAACAATACAGTTATAATACAATTAATTTGAAAAAAAATTGTGAAGAAAGGGCAGCGAAAGACCAGTTGGTCATTTAGTCGGCTGCAATACTTGCACACTATTGACTAATGTAGAATACTTGCACATTATTTACCAATGTAGGGTGCTTGCACATTCTTGACCAGTGTAGGATACTTGTACATTATTGATCAATGTAGGATACTTGTACATTATTGACCAATTTTGGGTGCTGGCACATTATTGATCAATGTAGGATACTTGTACATTATTCGCCAATGTAGACTAACGTAGGATACTGGTACATTACTGATCAATGTAGGATACTTGTACATTATTCGCCAATGTAGACTAACGTAGGATACTGGCACATTACTGATCAATGTAGGATACTTGTACATTATTCGCCAATGTAGGGTGCTTGCACATTACTGACTAACGTAGGCTACTGGTACATTATTGACTAACGTAGGATACTGGTACATTATTGACTAACGTAGGATAGTGATACATTATTGACTAACGTAGGATACTGGTATTGACTAACGTAGGATAGTGGTACATTATTGACTAACGTAGGATACTGGTACATTATTGACCATTAGCAAGTTAGTTTCACACCATTACTCTTGATATCTG
>JAQGDQ010000853.1:47342-87269 GCA_030141605.1 Tubiluchus corallicola | reverse complement strand
TCTATAGCTTTACCAGTGTTTCAACACATGTTCCCGAGTCTTTGGATACAAGCGTTTTGCTATAACACCATGAATGTTTTTATAGGAAAAGTTTTTTATGCCTTCCACGTTGCTTCCATCTGTGTACATGTTTGTTTGTCAGTTTCTTTATTTCGTTGTCTGCTAGCTCATTTAATTATTTGTTTGCATGTTCGTTTGCTCGTTCGACTGCTCGTTCCCTCATTTGAGAGTTTGCTTGCTTATATGATTGTTTGCCTGCTGTATGACTGTTTCCAAGTTTTAATCTTGGAAATGTCTGACGCTAATATCACCAAATCTGGCGTGGTCCTCCTATCATAAATACGGAAATTAAAGACCAGGAAGA
This sequence comes from Tubiluchus corallicola, assembly GCA_030141605.1. NCBI lineage: Eukaryota > Metazoa > Priapulida > Priapulimorpha > Priapulimorphida > Tubiluchidae > Tubiluchus > Tubiluchus corallicola. Next base: position 86,905 of record JAQGDQ010000853.1, on the reverse strand, counting down.
CCAAAGGTCAAGGTCACAGCATAATGGCGACAACAGCATATGGCGATAACGCCAGAAATACAACTCCCCGCAAAGACGGATATCACCATATAAGCCAACAGTGAAGTTTTGGGACAAACATGACATGGACCTGCAAATGCGAAAGAAAATTTTTGCTTCATATTCCGACAAAAGACGGTAAGGCTGACGTTCATTTGTAACACAAACAAACGCCCGATAATCCCTAAAAGCGGAAACTCTCCAGGGATATTAAAAACCTTTTGCAGAATAACTCGGAAAAGCTTTACAATTATCTTTGTGTTATTATGTTATTCAATTAAGCGAAGCAGCGTCGGGACCTCTTCTACATTTCAATAAAATCTAAAAACTGCAGCAAAGTGCGAATACATAGAAAAAAGTCATAGAAAAAACATGCATTTTAAGAATAAACTGTTATTCTACCTAAATAGCTACAAACAGCAAAATAAATCAAACATATTTATGTTGAAAGATTTAAACGAACGACAGAATTTGGGGAAATCCAAATTAGATTTACTTTGTGTATGATCTAGAAAGTCTGAGACAGTGAATCTAGGTCGAAACATCTATAGATTATAAACAGAACGCAGGGTGTCTGGACGTCAAAGAAAGCCACGTGGAAGGCATAAAAAACTTTCCCATAGTAGCAAAGCCCGGGGTGCCGGGTCCTGTCTTTATAACTGGTCCCATGCCCGCCCGGGGCTGTTCTACTGGAAGCACGCGTCGCCTCTTTTTGGGCAATCGGGCTCTGGCTTGAGAATGTGAGTACACCATCGCGAAGTTGCTCACGATAACAGGCACTGGTAAGGCTATCGTGAGTACACCAGCCAGAGCACATAGGGCACCCACAAACATGCCAACATAGGTCTTTGGCGACATGTCACCGTATCCTACCGTTGTCATGGTAACAATAGCCCACCACAAACCCACCGGGATGCTAGTAAAGTCGTTGTACGGATTGTCTTGTATTCTCTCAGCGTAATAAACCAAACTGGCAAATATCACAATACCTAAGACTAGAAAGAAGACGAGTAAAGTAAGCTCTTTTGCACTAGCTTTGAACGTATGTATAAGAATCTTCAATCCTGGCGAATGCCTGGTCAGTTTGAATAACCGAAGTATACGTATTATACTGAAGAATTCTAAAATGTCCGCATTTTCGCCAATGTCCAACTTGTTCAACATGAAATCGATGTAGAACGACAGAGTGGCGATGAAGTCGATGATGTTGACGGGCGCGCGGATGAAGTCAAACTTGCTGGGGCTGACGATGAAACGGATGATGATCTCGAACGTAAACCAGGCGTTGCAGCAAGCCTCCACGTAGAAGAACGCAGGATGCGCTTCCGTGTTCTGTTTGTCCAACGTCCACACTAGGAACGTCTCGTTTATTTTCACGGTAACGTTCTTGATGTCCGGAACGCGCATGTCTTGGTGAGTTTTCAAACAAAAGCTGAGTATTGAGATGACAATGAAGAGGACTGACATCCCCGCCACCACCTGAAATAGAGGAGGAAAACAGCAATACTTCATTTATAAGAACAGCTGATAGAAATGATATTGATTAGCAGAAAATTTAACAGGTTAATTTAGCGAGTTAATTTCGCAGCACAAATTATACATTGGAAGTGTCTGTGAGACGGGACGTATGTGTGAGACGGGATGTAGTTGTGAGACGTGACGTGTGTGTGAGACGGGACGTATGTGTGAGACGGGATGTAGTTGTGAGACGGGACGTGTGTGTGAGACGGGATGTATGTGTGAGACGGGACGTGTGTGTGAGACGGGACGTGTGTGTGAGACGGGACGTGTGTGTGAGACGGGATGTGTGTGTGAGACGGGACGTATGTGTGAGACGGGACGTATGTGTGAGACGGGACGTATGTGTGAGACGGGATGTGTGTGTGAGACGGGACGTATGTGTGAGACGGGACGTATGTGTGAGACGGGACGTATGTGTGAGAAGGGACATATGTGTGAGACAGGTTACCGTACTGAGTGAGACGAGACGTATGTGTGAGACAGGTTACCGTACTGAGTGAGCTACAGTTACCATGTGAGATGGACTGCCACACATCTATTCTTACATAAGCAAAGGTTAAGTGGTTAAACACAGACTACCAACAGCAAGGTACATCGATTTACTGTAACATTAATTGATTGGCTTAATTGATTAATGCTGACGTTATATAGACATTGTAAAACTTGCCCCACTCTCCCCTAATTATCAATGTCAGTACGAAGACAGCTGCGTCCAAGAGTTACATTTTTACAACAAATTTTATATGTAATGTGACAATATATGAATGGTGTCAACAATGTTGATAAAAACAATATTTGTTCACATATGAAACTATTGGACTGGTCTGGTCTGGACTGGACTGGACTGGACTGGAGTGGACTGGACTGCATTTTCGTGAAGGATGGAGTGCATAACAAACTGACGAAAAATAGAAAACAATAATTAAAGCAGTGGCTTGTCAGCACCACTTCCGTTATGACATTTTGCACAATTTACAACAATAAGAACTACAAAATGAGATACAGCATGTCAATGTGAATATGACTCAGAGACTAAATCCACCAGGACCGCTACAGATCCTGAGGAATACAGTCAAAATAAATTTCAAAACACAGAAACGGATAGAACGCAATAAGGTACCACCAATCACAGTTGCCTGCTAAGAATTTTGCAGGGCTTCATAATGTACAAGGCCTCTGTTATCTTGAGATTTTGAACAATTTCTACATAAACCAACAGCACGACAGCACGTGAATGTGACACAGAGATTAAATCCAGCACTAATTGTAATTCCCACTTGTTTAAAATTGTGAAAAAATTGTGGTCGAACTCCAAGATGGCATGGCGGTCTTGATATTGCGCATCATGAAGTTCCATTTTATAATCGCTGTGTAACCGATACTTAATTACAAATGTTAATGTTAATTAACTAAATTAATGTCTGTAAACTAGTACGTTATACCTGTTATAGCATGTCATCTAACTCTCATAAAATAAAATGCACAAAAACTACACTGTATGGAGTTTATTATCAGCACTAATAAAAATAAGGAACCAAAATACACGTGCACAAAAAATAACTAACTAACTCAGTAACAGCACTACACCCGAGGAGCACCTGTGTCAGAAATCAAGGTTGTAGTGACCTCTACAAGCTTTATACTGGCATTCCAGGTCAGCTGGCTTCTCACACCACGTGTAGGCCCAAACAGGACGTCTGGACCTACAAAAAAGGGGGTGAGTCGCTGCTGACGTGGACGCAGGGCGTGTAGAGGGCCCTACACCTGACCCGACACAGGTGCCTGCGTGACATTATTGTTACAACGCTTACTGCTACGATTTTTCATTATGTAGACATGGACTAATTGTTCACTATATGCTGTTCTTTTTTGCTTCCCACGTGTTAAATTTTGTATATTTCTCTACTGGGTGAGATGATTTCTGTAAGGGGTGAGATTCCTGGGTTTATTAAGCGACGATCGTTTTGGCTATTGAAGCCATTGTCAAACTATAAATGAAGCCAATTCTTCACTCTTCCACTACAACTTGGTTTATTTTGATAAGTTAAATTCTAATCTGTTGCTTTCCAGTTTCAGTTTGTGCCTTTGTAGCATTCATGTATAATTTATTCTTCTTTTTTGGCTTCATTTATAGTTTGAAAATGGCTTCAATAGCCAAAACGATCGTGGCTTCATAAACATGGTGATTCCTAGAAGTTTTGGCTCTTTCGTGTTACAGCATTTTGGATTCTGGCAAAACAAACAACAATTCGGTTTCATTGATACCAGTTTACGGTATATACAGTCAGTCAGGCAGGCAATTTCTGTAAAGTGTTACTTTAAACTGAAACAGTATTTTTCATATCCTACCAAATTTTGAATACTCCCAAATGAATACGTATTTAACACAATTAATACTTCCAAAGTGCTTGTGATAATTAAATATTAGATCAAAAACTTAATTAACGGCGAACGAGCCCAACTACTGATGACATCACAAACTAACACAATTTTCAACAGCAAAAATATTCCACGAGAGGGTGGCACGTGTTTGTGAAAGAGAAAATTGAAGTACAGTGCTACTGTACAACATTCAGTGTGATGTACAATGTTAAGTCAATTTCAAATTTGCTGCTGTGCTGACGAGCAAGAACACGAAAATGTGCACAACGTCACAACTGAACACCTCTGAACTGAAAGTTACAGCACCCGCTTTTTGCATTACGGGTTTTCGAGATGCAGGCGCCATAAGCTAGCGAATAAAGGAATGCATGTAACAGAGAAGACGTAGCTGCGAAATTACATTTCCGTGGTAATAATTCCTTCGCGTTACTCATTCTTGAAAATAGTATGTTCCCTTTCAATATCTACAAGCCAGATTGTTTGAGCTATAGATTAAGATTAGATCCAATTTGGTTTGGTCAGGCAGGCGATATCTGCATAAATCCTACTTTATAGGCCTTATGAGAAGCCAGCCAATTCCCAAAGATTTTTTTTACGCAATCGAAGCCCTATGGGCAATAAGATGAACGGTGCCAGAGCGGCTTGTCAGCTTCGAATGCATTTCTCTTCGTGGAATCCACAACTTAACTGGCTAACTGTCGCCACAACATGTGCCGAAAGCAGTGGCGGCTCGTAGCTGGGGGTGCTGCTGCTTTAGGAAATTTTAGCCATTGCTTTAATACTGTGTAAAACGTAGCAAACATGTAGTTTTATGCTGTAGTTACATTTGAAGATCGGGTGTTGAACTGGCTCTTTTCTTAACTGCAACTTTCTCACGGAGAGACAACTGTGAAAAATTAAGCTGTTGTACTTCACTTACAGTCACAGAGACAGTACTTTCTCTACCTAGCAGCACACGATCGTGTGCAGCGTGTTATCTGAGACTACTGCGCATGGCCGCATGCGCACAACAGCCAAACAACACAAAGCAAATTGTACATCTCTCACGTGCACTGAACCTCCGCATAAGTATAAAAAAGGAGCAAATGAAAGAAGAACTATTATATTGAATATTATCAATAAAAATGAGTGAAAACAGGGGGCGCTGCAGTACCACGCTACTTATGCACGAGCTGCCACTGGGGGCGCTGCAGTACCACGCTACTTATACACGAGCCGCCAGGGGGTGCTGCAGTAACACGGTACTTATACAGGAGCCGCCACTGGGGGCGCTGCAGTACCACGCTACTTATGCACGAGCCGCCACAGGGGGCGCTGCAGTACCACGCTACTTATACACGAGCCGCCAGGGGGTGCTGCAGTAACACGGCACTTATACACGAGCCGCCACAGGGGGCGCTGCAGTACCACGGTACTTATACACGAGCTGCCACTGAGGGCGCTGCAGTACCACGCTACTTATACACGAGCCGCCACAGGGGGTGCTGCAGTACCACGGTACCTATACACGAGCCGCCACAGGGGGTGCTGCAGTACCACGGTACCTATACACAAGCCGCCAAAGGGGTGCTGCAGTACCACGATACTCATACACGAGCCGCCACAGGGGGTGCTGCAGTACCACGGTACTTATACACGAGCCGCCACAGGGGGTGCTGCAGTTCCACGGTACTTATACACGAGCCGCCACAGGGGGTGCTGCAGTACCACGGCACTCATACACGAGCCGCCACAGGGGGTGCTGCAGTACCACGGTACTTATACACGAGCCGCCACAGGGGTTGCTGCAGTACCACGGTACTCATACATAAACCGCCACAGGGGGTGCTGCAGTACCACGGTACCTATACTCGAGCCGCCACTGGCCGAAAGTTATAAAAATTCTTCAAAGAGATTCAATGAAACTGTTTTGCCGGGAAAAATGAGCAACAACAGAAGCGAGTCGCCAGGCAAAACAGTCAATAAAGCTTTTTGCGCAAGGGAATCCGTCGCATCATGAGCAGTCCCTTTTGTACGAAGGAAGCCATTTCCTTAAGTTGCACCTTGGGCATTTTCGCTGCGCAGCCTGCGGAGAAGTTGAAATTTATACCTTGTTTGTGATTGGTCACAATAAATTCCATATTAGTTTCAGAAGCCAAATTAACAAATCCCGTATTTATTATTAAAACGTACGAATTTTATTAACAACCGTTTAAAAACATGTCCAAATGTTTCGAGAGCATCCAGCTGTCATCATCAGTGCTACATTATACAAATAACAACCAGTTTATCTATGTACCCTAATAAGCCTTTTCCTAATGTGCAAAGTAGTTCAATTCCTTTAACTTTATTTTCAAACACTTAGCTATCTATTACTGTATCAATAAGCCTTCTCTTAATGTGCAAAGCAGTTCAATTCCATTAACTTTATTTTCAAACACTTAGCTATCTATTACTGTATCAATAAGCCTTTTCTTAATGTGCAAAGTAGTTCAATTCCATTAACTTTATTTTCAAACACTTAGCTATCTATTACTGTATCAATAAGCCTTCTCTTAATGTGCAAAGTAGTTCAATTCCATTAACTTTATTTTCAAACACTTAGCTATCTATTACTGTATCAATAAGCCTTCTCTTAATGTGCAAAGTAGTTCAATTCCTTTAATTTTATTTTCAAACACTTAGTTATCTATTACTGTATCAATAAGCCTTTTCTTAATGTGCAAAGTAGTTCAATTCCATTAACTTTATTTTCAAACACTTAGCTATCTATTACTGTATCAGTAAACCTTCTCTTAATGTGCAAAGTAGTTCAATTCCTTTAATTTTATTTTCAAACACTTAGCTATCTATTACTGTATCAATAAGCCTTCTCTTAATGTGCAAAGTAGTTCAATTCCATTAACTTTATTTTCAAACACTTAGCTACCTATTACTGTATCAATAAACCTTCTCTTAATGTGCAAAGTAGTTCAATTCCATTAACTTTATTTTCAAACACTTAGTTATCTATTACTGTATCAATAAGCCTTCTCTTAATGTGCAAAGTAGTTCAATTCCATTAACTTTATTTTCAAGCACTTAGCTACCTATTACTGTATCAATAAGCCTTCTCTTAATGTACAAAGTAGTTCAATTCCATTAACTTTATTTTCAAACACTTAGCTATCTATTACTGTATCAATAAGCCTTCTCTTAATGTGCAAAGTAGTTCAATTCTATTAAGTTTATTTTCAAACACTTAGCTATCTATTACTGTATCAATAAGCCTTCTCTAAATGTGCAAAGTAGTTCAATTCCATTAACTTTATTTTCAAACACTTAGCTATCTATTACTGTATCAATAAGCCTTTTCTTAATGTGCAAAGTAGTTCAATTCCATTAACTTTATTTTCAAACACTTAGCTATCTATTACTGTATCAATAAGCCTTCTCTTAATGTGCAAAGTAGTTCAATTCCATTAACTTTATTTTCAAACACTTAGCTATCTATTACTGTATCAATAAGCCTTCTCTAAATGTGCAAAGTAGTTCAATTCCATTAACTTTATTTTCAAACACTTAGCTATCTATTACTGTATCAATAAGCCTTTTCTTAATGTGCAAAGTAGTTCAATTCCATTAACTTTATTTTCAAACACTTAGCTATCTATTACTGTATCAATAAGCCTTCTCTAAATGTGCAAAGTAGTTCAATTCCATTAACTTTATTTTCAAACACTTAGCTATCTATTACTGTATCAATAAGCCTTCTCTTAATGTGCAAAGTAGTTCAATTCCATTAACTTTATTTTCAAACACTTAGCTATCTATTACTGTATCAATAAGCCTTCTCTTAATGTGCAAAGTAGTTCAATTCCATTAACTTTATTTTCAAACACTTAGCTATCTATTACTGTATCAATAAGCCTTCTCTTAATGTGCAAAGTAGTTCAATTCCATTAACTTTATTTTCAAACACTTAGCTACCTATTACTGTATCAATAAGCCTTTTCTTAATGTGCAAAGTAGTTCAATTCCTTTAACTTTATTTTCAAACATTTAGCTACCTATTACTGTATCAATAAGCCTTTTCTTAATGTGCAAAGTAGTTCAATTCCATTAACTTTATTTTCAAACACTTAGCTATCTATTACTGTATCAATAAGCCTTCTCTTAATGTGCAAAGTAGTTCAATTCCATTAACTTTATTTTCAAACACTTAGCTATCTATTACTGTATCAATAAGCCTTCTCTTAATGTGCAAAGTAGTTCAATTCCATTAACTTTATTTTCAAACACTTAGCTACCTATTACTGTATCAATAAGCCTTCTCTTAATGTGCAAAGTAGTTCAATTCCATTAACTTTATTTTCAAACACTTAGCTATCTATTACTGTATCAATAAGCCTTCTCTTAATGTGCAAAGTAGTTCAATTCCATTAACTTTATTTTCAAACACTTAGCTATCTATTACTGTATCAATAAGCCTTTTCTTAATGTGCAAAGTAGTTCAATTCCATTAACTTTATTTTCAAACACTTAGCTATCTATTACTGTATCAATAAGCCTTTTCTTAATGTGCAAAGTAGTTCAATTCCATTAACTTTATTTTCAAACACTTAGCTATCTATTACTGTATCAATAAGCCTTCTCTTAATGTGCAAAGTAGTTCAATTCCATTAACTTTATTTTCAAACACTTAGCTATCTATTACTGTATCAATAAGCCTTCTCTAAATGTGCAAAGTAGTTCAATTCCATTAACTTTATTTTCAAACACTTAGCTACCTATTACTGTATCAATAAGCCTTCTCTTAATGTGCAAAGTAGTTCAATTCCATTAACTTTATTTTCAAACACTTAGCTACCTATTACTGTATCAATAAGCCTTCTCTTAATGTGCAAAGTAGTTCAATTCCATTAACTTTATTTTCAAACACTTAGCTATCTATTACTGTATCAATAAGCCTTCTCTTAATGTGCAAAGTAGTTCAATTCCTTTAACTTTATTTTCAAACACTTAGCTATCTGTTACTGTATCAATAAGCCTTCTCTTAATGTGCAAAGTAGTTCAATTCCATTAACTTTATTTTCAAACACTTAGCTATCTATTACTGTATCATTAAGCCTTCTCTTAATGTGCAAAGTAGTTCAATTCCATTAACTTTATTTTCAAACACTTAGCTATCTATTGCTGTATCATTAAGCCTTCTCTTAATGTGCAAAGTAGTTCAATTCCATTAACTTTATTTTCAAACACTTAGCTACCTATTACTGTATCAATAAGCCTTTTCTTAATGTGCAAAGTAGTTCAATTCCATTAACTTTATTTTCAAACACTTAGCTATCTATTACTGTATCAATAAGCCTTCTCTTAATGTGCAAAGTAGTTCAATTCCATTAACTTTATTTTCAAACACTTAGCTATCTATTACTGTATCAATAAGCCTTCTCTTAATGTGCAAAGTAGTTCAATTCCTTTAATTTTATTTTCAAACACTTAGTTATCTATTACTGTATCAATAAGCCTTTTCTTAATGTGCAAAGTAGTTCAATTCCATTAACTTTATTTTCAAAAACACTTAGCTATCTATTACTGTATCAGTAAACCTTCTCTTAATGTGCAAAGTAGTTCAATTCCTTTAATTTTATTTTCAAACACTTAGCTATCTATTACTGTATCAATAAGCCTTCTCTTAATGTGCAAAGTAGTTCAATTCCATTAACTTTATTTTCAAACACTTAGCTACCTATTACTGTATCAGTAAACCTTCTCTTAATGTGCAAAGTAGTTCAATTCCATTAACTTTATTTTCAAACACTTAGTTATCTATTACTGTATCAATAAGCCTTCTCTTAATGTGCAAAGTAGTTCAATTCCTTTAACTTTATTTTCAAACACTTAGCTATCTGTTACTGTATCAATAAGCCTTCTCTTAATGTGCAAAGTAGTTCAATTCCATTAACTTTATTTTCAAACACTTAGCTATCTATTACTGTATCAATAAGCCTTTTCTTAATGTGCAAAGTAGTTCAATTCCATTAACTTTATTTTCAAACACTTAGCTATCTATTACTCTATCATTAAGCCTTCCCTTAATGTGCAAAGTAGTTCAATTCTATTAACTTTATTTTCAAACACTTTGCTATCTATTACTGTATCAATTTCTTTTCTACTGGTCTGTCTATTTATTAGTTTGGCTTTTGAACAGCAATCAGCTGTCATCATCAGTCGTACACTATACAAACAACAACCAGTTTATATAAGCAGAACCTACACCATAGAACATGTACTGTTTACAATCTAAAGATGTGATGTAGCAGCATTTATTTATTTTACTTTAGACATTTACATGTTGTCTCAGAATCTGAAAAACATTTGAAAGAATTACATTTACAATCAGCTTCATGAATATTTCAACTAAAACTGCGATATGACAACTGGACTTCCTCAAGGTTCTGTTCTCGGTCCTATTTTGTTTTTAATTTATATTAATGATTAATGATTTATGCATTTCTAATATTTTCCATCCAGTACAGCTTTCGTACGAAGCAGCACTCCACAGAGCTTTCTGCAGCAGAATTAGTAGACCATATTATTAATGGGTTCAATTGCGGTGAACAATTTCTAGTCATTTTTATGGATTTACGCAACGCTTTTGATTTGCTAGACCACGCAATTTTGCTTCATAAACTCAGATATTACCGTTTGGCTAATAATTCTATAGCACTGCTCTCCAGTTACCTTGAATAATCGAAAACCGTATACACGTTGAGTTTAATGATTCATAGTCACAACTCTGCAATATCACAACTGGACTACCTCAAGGTTCTGTTCTCGGTCCTCTTTTGTTTTTAATTTATATTAATGATTTGGAATCTAGCAGTAACTTGTTGAGTTTAATGATTCATACACACAATAGAACAATAAAAATAAGGCACAGGTATAAAAAACACGGGAGTTTGTTTACAGAAACATAGTCAGCTTATATACAAGAAAGGATTAGTTAGAATGGGTAAATAAAATTCTCTGCCACCCACTTAAAAATATTCGATCTTAAAATTCTATCAGTATTGTACAGTAAGCTATTACTAAAAGTATTCTGACTCAAAAACAGCCTACTTCTGAGACTAAATACATCCTTGCTACGTATGCATGAAAAACTTAGTACATTGTATCAGTATTCTGAGTCAGAAACAGCCTGCTTCTGAAACTAAACACAGCTTTCCTGTGTATGCGGAAAAAACGTGGTCCATCGTAGCTAACGTACATTTAGCTTGCATCTAGGAAAATTAAAGAATCCTCTAATAGCAGTATTATACACTAGCAAAGGCCCCGCAAAAAAATTTTGCGTATAAATCCACTCGTAATCAAAAATACGCGAACATCCTACCTAGTGTTTGTTTACTTACTTAACACAAAGCCAGAAGCTTTTACTGAATTAAAGTTTAAGGTAATGGATGACGTCAGAACAATGGCTTTGCGTCAGCAGTTTTCCAAGCGAAAATCGCCAAAAATAGAACACTCTAATTAACTCGTTGGCATTCCTTTTGGTGGACGTGTCCTACAATGCAGCCCACATCATCGTGTAGCCCTGTTCTTGCTCTTTCTAAAGAGTCATATATCTCCTTCCGAGAGTCCCGCCAGGCGCCGCTAGAACGTTTTTTCCGCATGCTGTTTGGTCAAAATTTCCAAAAAAATCACTGATAATATTTGTTATTTTAGTGTTTCATGGGAGTGATAAAGTACGTTATAATTGCTGTGGAATGTATGAAAGTTAAATAACTGTTATATTATATGAAAATATAATGGTAAATAACCAAATTTAATATTAAATATATTTCGTTCTTAATAAAGCTGGTGAGCATTTTTGGATTGGTTTAACCAACATACACGAGGAGGGTGACTGGAGGTGGTTTGCAACAGGTGGACCTGCTCTTTTACTTCTTGGGATGTAGCAGATGGCCAACCGGATAATTACGGCGATGGCGAAAGCTGCGCCATCCTGCGGGCAAATGGGAACACGTGGAATGACTTCTCGTGTGATACAGCAAAATTTCCGTATAAAATTTCAGTATATTTGTGAAGTAAGTAAGTAAGTAAGTAAGTAAGTAAGTAAGTAAGTAAGTAAGTAAGTAAGTAAGTAAGTAAGTAAGTAAGTAAGTAAGTAAGTAAGTAAGTAAGTAAGCAAGTAATAAAAGTTGTACGTTTTAATAATAAATACGTGATTTGCTATTTGTAAAGCAGTTGTAAATTTAAGTTTTTTTAATGAAAGTTGCATTGTTTTATTAATAAATGCTCTGGAAGTTGTCTGTGTTACTGTTAGGTCTGCAGCCTCGCCGACAACCTGGTAGGAATAATTACATCGGTTTACGTCTCCAAGGAGACGCGTCCTCTCTAGTCCAGATAAGCCAATCCAAAATCTGATTGCAGAGATGCCCTGCGAGACAAGAACGCCTTTGAGTGGAGTTTTTGTAAGTTGCAGACCATAGAGGCGCTGTGATAACAAAGTAGATGATACCAGCACTCAGTCACGCTCAGGGAATTCACTTGTTGTTCTTTGATAAACACCGACGCGAATGGCTTCCTCATAAATTGTTTTGATAACCTCAAATACTGCATGATAATGTAGTGGCTTATCGGATGTGAGCTACTCTTTTTAATTTCCTGTGTAATATCATTCATTTTCATTCAGATGGTTTTATTGCACGTTTCTCGTGAACAACGCCATTATGGCGCCCCTCGAGTGAAAGTGTTTACATTCATGGTTGCATGGATCCACCCTCGAGTGAAAGTGTTTACATTCATGGTTGCATGGATCCACCCTCGAGTGAAAGTGTTTACATTCATGGTTGCATGGATCCACCCTCGAGTGAAAGTGTTTACATTCATGGTTGCATGGATCCACCCTCGAGTGAAAGTGTTTACATTCATGGTTGCATGGATCCGCCCTCGAGTGAAAGTGTTTACATTCATGGTTGCATGGATCCGCCCTCGAGTGAAAGTGTTTACATTCATGATTGCATGGATCCGCCCTCATGGTTGGCATGGATCCACCCTTACAAACCTTATATAGTCTACATTTAACTCTATGTAAACTACTTTTGGATTCATTCTCAATTAGCCGTGTAATCACTTGCATAAAGGCGTCCTTCTCAGACGGTACATATATATATATAGTTGTAATCTTGTCAAAATTTTCCTAGCTAGGTTGGGGTGTCATACCATCACGTTATGGTACTCCACCTCCTCCTTGTCGAGGATAATCCGTAGCCAGTTCTCGGTATGTAATCATTGTATTTGTGTTTTGTATATTGTTTCATTTTGATGTAGTCGTTAACCTAATGTAGCCAATAGGTTAAACGTAGCATTTAGCTTTATTTTTCCTCTGCCTAAAACGTAGCATTTAGCTTTATTTTTTCTCTACATAAAACGTAGCATTTGGCTCTATTTTTCCTCTGCCTAAAACGTAGCATTTGGCTCTATTTTTCCTCTGCCTAAAACGTAGCATTTGGCTCTATATTTCCTCTGCCTAAAACGTAGCATTTAGCTCTATTTTTCCTCTGCCTAAAACGTAGCATTTTCTCTATTTTTCCTCTGCCTAAAACGTAGCATTTGGCTCTATTTTTTCTCTGCCTAAAACGTAGCATTTGGCTCTATTTTTCCCCTGCCTAAAACGTAGCATTTAGCTCTATTTTTCCTCTGCCTAAAACGTAGCATTTAGCTCTATTTTTTCTCTACATAAAACGTAGCATTTAGCTCTATTTTTCCTCTGCCTAAAACGTAGCATTTAGCTTTATTTTTCCTCTGCCTAAAACGTAGCATTTAGCTCTATTTTTCCTCTGCCTAAAACGTAGAATTTGGCTCTATTTTTTCTCTGCCTAAAACGTAGCATTTAGCTCTATTTTTCCTCTGCCTAAAACGTAGTATTTAGCTGTATTTTTTCTCTACCTAAAACGTAGCATTTATCTATGTTTTTTCTCGTCGTGTAATCGTCCTTTTCCATATAATCACTTGTTAAAAATTGTTTTTTAAAAATGACACTCGTGAAAGAATTATTACCACACAAACACACTGGCGCCACTAGTTCTTCACTGTTACATGCATTTCGCCATTTGCTAGTTAGACGAGCACTAGGAAACGCGCTGCATAAAAACAGCTGCTCTTCCTCTCAGTTCAGATGTGTTAGTTTGTGACGTAATACACACGTTCTCCAGGTCATACGTGCGCACAGCGCAAAAATTTGAAATTTGAATTTTTATATTTAAAATTGCTGAATTTTAGTGTAACACGCTGAATATCCTACAGTAGCACAGTACTTCAATACTCGCTTTCGTAAACACGTATGGCTTCTTGGCTTCTTTTCAGTATGTAAGTGTTTCAAGCAGGTAACCGTAATGCAAAATAATACAACTTTGTGTTTGAAGCATTTGGGGATATGCTTTAAGATTGCCTTTTCATCCCCTTTAATCAAAGCGGGTCTCTTACAACTACATAATAAACAATGCAAGTACTTGTTGTGTTAGAAAAAAACAAAAACCTATTCCCAAAAACAGGATAAAAACAGGGAATAAGGGAACAGGATAAAAAAACATTTTTCTTATGCTACCCCATTTTGAAGTACGGTAAAATAGATTTTAACACCTACAGCATAGCCAAAGCATTTCTGATAATTAAATAACAGGTTAAAAACTTAAATAACGGTGGGCGAGCCCAACTAGTGATGACGTCACAAACTAACCCGATTTTCAAAAAGATTCCACGAGCGTGTTGAATATGTTTGGAAAAGCGAAAATTGAAATACAGTGCTCCTGTGCCATATTCAGTGTAATATATAAAGCTCGGCAACTTTTAAGTTAAAAAGTGACGTTTTAAATTTATTGCCGTGCGCACGCACGACCTGTCAAACGTGTGTATTACGTCACAAACGAGCAGCTCTGAACTGAGAGGTAAAGCACCTGTTTTTCATGCAACGTGTTTACAATATACAGACGCTAGTGCCCATCTAAATAACAAATACTGAAATGCATGTAACAGTGAAGAACTAGCGACGCAAACGTGAAATTGTGTTTGTGTGGTGATAATTCTTTCACGTAAATCATTTTTGAAAAAAATTGTAAGTTTCCTTTCAATATTTCAAGGAGTAGATTGTTTTCATCAACAGTTTAAGATTGTTTCCAGTTTTTTATTAAATGTGAAGAATTGTATCGTCTTATGATAGTCGTTACAGTTTAAAACACACAAAAGAACGAATGATTGATAAAGACAGCAGCTGAACTCACCTCTGCTGCTTTGGAAGAGTAAAACTCACCTTTGCTGCTTTGGAAGAGTAAGGCTCATCAAAAAGAGCCCAAACTTTGGGCTGAAATTTCTTCCAACAGGATATACTTCCGGAGAAATACTCCTCTTCGATCCCGAATTTTCTTGCCACGTCTTCGTCGCTTGGTTTCTCTGTGTCCAGATCTAACCGATCTAACACGGCAAGCGTTTGCTGAGTGTCACGGTGCTGAGTGTACGTCATCCAGCAACACGGTTCCACCTGATTAGCATCCAACCCCCAGAACTCCAGTTCCTCTTCAAACAGTGGGCCGCAGACATCAGTGGGGTAGTGCAGCTTCCCAGAACGGTAGTAATTAAGAACTTGGGCAAAAACACCCGGATGTCGGTCAAAGAAGTACTCGTTTAACACGGGATCATAGTTTGCTAGGGCTTCCGTAAGCCTAGAAAGTCTAGTTGCTGGTATCTTCTTCAATGTAGCCTTGTATGTCTCGTGGCGAATTCCACCCACGTTGACGATAACCCTATTCTCAGCGTCCATAGCTGGTCACGTGATGCATGACGGTGTAAAAACCTGAAATAAAAATGACAATAAGATGACTAATATATATATATCGTATATAGGCAGGCAGGTGGGTAAAAAAGTAGATATGTAGATAGGTAAACAGGCTTGGAGAGGTAGGTATGTAACTAAGTGAGTTAATTTTGGAAGTTAATAACGTTAAAAATACTTTGATAAGCAAGAACAACACAGAATTCTCATTTTACAATATATGCACTCTTCAGTAACATAAGCCACTATCCAAACCGAAAACCAAAGCAAGAAGAACAAGCTTGATTCTAGTATTACGTTTTACAAAATCAAAGCAAGAACGACAAGCTTGATTTGAGTATTACATTTTACAAAACCAAGGCAAGCACGACAAGCTTGATTCTAGTATTACGTTTTACAAAACCAAGGCAAGAACAACAAGCTTGATTCCAGTATTAGACGTTACAAAACCAAGGCTAGAACAACCAGATTTATTCTAGTATTAGACGTTACAAAACCAAGGCAAGAACAACAAGCTTGATTCCAGTATTACATTTTACAAAACCAAGGCAAGAACAACAAGCTTGAGTCCAGTGTTACAAAAACCTGAAATAAAAATGACAATAAGATGATGACTAAGCTATTCAAAGTCACGTGATTAATCAAATCATAATTAATTAATCAGATTGTAATTACAGAGAACAGACTCGTTAAGCAGGTTGAACAAAATGTGTAATTTAGGAAAAGTGCAGCGATATTATTAAAATTATCTTTATTAATAGAGATTGATCCACCCTGAACAGCCGAGCATTGGGGTGTTTAAAGGACAAGAAAAGGGGTA
Source organism: Tubiluchus corallicola (assembly GCA_030141605.1). NCBI lineage: Eukaryota > Metazoa > Priapulida > Priapulimorpha > Priapulimorphida > Tubiluchidae > Tubiluchus > Tubiluchus corallicola. Next base: position 70,352 of record JAQGDQ010000853.1, on the reverse strand, counting down.
CCAGGAGAAGGGGCTTCAGAAAAATCGCCTCAAGAAATTATATGCATTTTTATGCGTACATCGTACTCGCGTTGCAAGGATTTCTTGTTTGTTTTCATTTTAAATTTCCCGCGATACTGTTCCGACCGCGTCATTACATGACGTCATATACGCACAATATTAATCAGGAGAAGAAAAGGGGTACCTGAAGTAGGCTTCAGAAAAATCTCCTCAAGAAATTATAAGCATTTTTATGCGTACATCGTACTAGTTGGAATTATGTGCACACATTTGCTTCGTTGAACCTGTGAACTGCTGTATAGAAACTTTGAAGTGCGATTGTAGCTGCCATTCACTTAAAGGGCAAGAAAAGGGGCACCTGAAGTAGGTTTCAAGAAAAATTCATCAAAAAAATTATACTACTTTACAGCAATTTTTATGCGTATATCGTACTCGCGTTGCAAGGATTTTTTGTTTGTTTTCATTTTAAATTTCCCGCGATACTGTTCCGACCGCGTCATTACATGACGTCATATACGCACAATATGAATCAGGAGAAGAAGAGGTAATGTTAAACTAGTTGACATTATTATTTAAATGTTTTCAGCAATCGGTAAAATGTCATTGACTCAGCTCCAGGGTGCGCCACCCACTAACCAAAAAAAATATACAATAGCTTAAAATTTTAATTAGTTTGTGACGTGTGTGCTACGAATGCTCTGATTATTTTTTCAAACTTTACTCAAAGTTATCTAAACTTGTTTCATTTGACAAACTATCCGAGATAATTATTATTTAACCTAAACGTTTGATTTAAAAAACGGCTGTTGTACTTTATTTTCACGTTGAAAACACCGGTTCTCGTCTGATCACCGAAGTTCAGCAACGTAGAACCTGGTTACTACCTGGATGGGTGACCTCCTAGGAATACCAGGTGCTGTAGGCTTGCGGGATGCCCACACTGTATCTCGACACTAGGCGGAGGAGCTGCACAAGCAGCCAATGGCTAGAGGGCGGAGGAGGTCAAGTGACCCAGCGGCCATGTGTAGAGGAGTAAACCTTCCAAATCAGGAGTGGAGCCCCGAAGGCAGACCAGTGCAGCATGCTCACTGACTCCGGCAGCTCCTGCAGGCAACCTGGTGCCAAGCGTATCGCTCCGCTTTCCTTTGGACTACACCAGTGAGGAAGAGAAGGGGTTCCTGTTGTCTGGGCAACTCAGGATCTCCATACACCTTGCCCAGGCGTGCGCCCTGGAGACGTTCAAGGATCGCACTGCTCAGCCACAGTCGACGCTGCAGCTCCATCAATGTGATCAATAACTGACTCTCTTGACGCACACTCCAGTGTCTTCCGAGACAGAAGGATGCCGACAACTTTATTTTCAACAATGTCTACACAAACGTCCAGCTGGCTTTGTTTTAAAAACCTCTGTGCAGTCGGATGTACAAATTTACGTCTTCAGTTTGGTTTGGTCTACACATAAACTTCGTATATTTCATTTCATATATAATCGTACAAAATTCAGATACATCAACATTTCCTAGAAGAGTTTATAATTGGACGAAACACTACATCATACAGTGCCGATACAGGAAAACAAGCCACTTGCGTCTGAAGTTGCAGGACTGATACGTCAGACAGCTTTGCTTTACGACGTGTCGCATGCCTCACGCGACATGTCACGTGGCAGTTGTAGTTAAGTAAAACAACTGAAGTTACAGAACTGATGCGACAGACGGCTTTACTTTACTTAACTGTTGTGGCACACTAGTGCATAAGACTAATGCATAATTAAGTAAAGTCCAGGTAAAATAATTGACGTTACCGAACTGATGCAGCAGACTGCTATGCATAACCCACATGTCACGTGACGGTTATAGATAAGATGCGTTGCTGTGTGGTACACTTCAGCTCAGACCTAAAGCAACTGCGCATGCGCACAACAAAACCGTGAACAGGCTTATTGCACACGGACTTTAAAAGCACTCTTTATAAACCGACGCATAAAAAAGAAGCCACTCGCGTCTGAAGTTACTGGACTGATACGGCAGACAACTTTGCTTTAGTGGTAGGACTTACAGAGTATAATATATTCATTAGAAGAAGAAAATCGAATCGACGCATCGCCAACACGACGAATCGAAACGCAGGAATTTCTGCACGCTTTGTAATAGATATGTTCTCAGCAGAGAAATTTAAGTTGTGAATAAATGTTTGAAAATTACCTCAGCCTCCTGCTCAGCGAGCCACCATTATTCTCAAGTATACAGCCAGTAAATGAGATTTCCGTTACCATGGTAACTTAAATAAAATTCCAAACGTGCGAGTTATCAAGAGACAAATAAGAGACGGTTTATTGGCTGTAAGAAAAACCACGCGCGGGTGTTTTTCTCTCTTCTGTTCAACGATTGCATTGCAAGCATGCACTGTTGCATGCAATGTAACCAGCTGGTAAAACGCATCGCGTGACGTTGCTTGCATCATCTACTGCTTGCATTACGTTGGGCAAACTCTCTCTTATTAGCTCTATCTATTCTTGTATCGATAACGCAATTTTACGATCAGCTTTCGATCGAAGAGTTCCTCTATTCACGCTTGTTTAGCTGACGCTCGCTTCTTAAATTTATGTTGGCTTATTATTCCGCCATTAATGTTGTCATTATCATCGCATTAATATGTAATTAATGGGCATTTTAATTAGCGTGGTTGTAATGGCGTTGAAAAGTCTCCCCATGGAAGTGAACAAAATTTTATGATCAATCTCATTCTAGACTTGTTAGTCGCAATCTCAGCAGCTATTTAAGCTATTAGCTACTAGTTTTCAGTGAATGCCAAGGTTTTCAAGGAAAATATATTAAAGGAAAACAGGACGATTTTTCGCATCCTTTTTAAAGTACGGTAAAATGTACAATTGTGTTAGTTTGTGACGTCGTCAATAGTTGGCCTTGATCGCTGTTAATTAAGTTTTTAATCTATTACTTAATTATCAGGCGCGTTTTGGCCCTGTTATATGTGTTAAAAAATAAGTAATAGATTAAAAACTTAATTAACGGTGGGCGAGCCCAACTATTGACGACATCACAAACTAACGTAATTTTGAACAGCAAAAACATTGAGAAAATTGAAGTACGGTGTTACTGTACAACATTCAGTGTCATACAAATCCAAAGCATGTACTGTAGATTAAAAACTCGAATGTACAAATTGATACAAATCCAAAGCATGTACTGTAGATAAAAAACTCGAATGTACAAATTGATACAAATCCAATGCATGTACTGTAGATAAAAAACTCGAATGTACAAATTGATACAAATCCAATGCATGTACTGTAGATTAAAAACTCGAATGTACAAATAGATACAAATCCAAAGCATGTACTGTAGATAAAAAACTCGAATGTACAAACTGATACAAATCCAAAGCATGTACTGTAGATAAAAAACTCGAATGTACAAATTGATACAAATCCAATGCATGTACTGTAGATAAAAAACTGAATGTACAAACTGATACAACCAAAGCATGTACTGTAGATAAAACTCAATGTACAAATGATACAACCAAAGCATACTGTAGATAAAAACTCGAATGCACAAATTGATACGAATCCAATGCATGTACTGTAGATAAAAAACTGACGTTTCAAACTAATATGTTGGATTGGAATCAGTATTCATCATTCGAAATTGCTGGAGCCAGCGCCTCCTAGTGGCTTTCAAACGAACCACACACATCTGCATTGAAAGTATCTCTTACTAAATTTCTGTTATTTATTTAACGATAGTAACGATTTTCTCTCTGAAATGCTTTCTAAGAATCAGCGAAGCGTGGCGTTGATCGAAGCCAAACCTGCTTTGCTATCATGCTCAACCAGGCAGCAAATAAAATTCAATATTTTCTTGCATTAAATCCACCCATTTCGCCATGAAAGATACATTGCTGGATTGATTAGGTAAAAGTTGGCAGTTTATAGCGTCTGAAACCTGCTAGTGGCTCTGCGTAGGTTGTCATCAAACATGTAAGGATGACGCCTCGGCGTCGATAATAGGCAAAATTACTAAGAAAACCCGGAATTGATCTGGTGGGTTAGTTCATTTGGAACTGATTTGGAATGCAATTCCGTCCATAGAATCTTGTAGCTGTCTGACATTGTGAAGCCAAGTTATTAGTCTACTATATGAAAAGACATGTATGTATATATGCATGTGTATGTATGTCTGACATTGTGAAGCCAAGTTATTAGTCTACTATATGAAAAGACATGTATGTATATATGCATGTGTATGTATGTCTGACATTGTGAAGCCAAGTTATTAGTCTACTATATAAAAAGACGCATGTATATATGCATGTGTATGTATGTATGTATGTACGTATGTATGTATGTACGTACGTAGGTAGGTAGTTAGATAGTTAGGGAGGTAGGTAGACAGGCAGGCAGGTAGGCAGGTAGGCAGGCAGGTAGGTAGGTAGGTAAGAACGTAGGTAGGTAGGTAGGTAGGTAGGTAGGAGGTAGGCAGGTAGGTAGGTAGGAGGTAGACAGGTAGGTAGGTAAAAAAGGAGGTATGTAGATAGGTAAACAGGCTTGCAGAAGTAGGTATGTAACTAAGTGAGTTAATTTTGGAAGTTAATAACGTTAAAAATACTTTGATAAACAAGAACAACACAGAATTCTCATTTTACAATATATGCACTCTTCAGTAACATAAGCCACTACCCAAACCGAAAACCAAAGCAAGAAGAACAAGCTCTATTCTAGTATTACGTTTTACAAAGTCAAAGCAAGAACGACAAGCTTGATTTGAGTATTACATTTTACAAAACCAAAGCAAGCACGTCAAGCTTGATTCCAGTATAATATTTTACAAAACCAAGGCAAGAACACCAAGCTTGATTCCAGTATTACATTTTACAAAACCAAAGCAAGAACAACAAGGTTGATTCCAGTATTACATTTTACAAAACCAAAGCAAGCACAACAAGCTTGATTCCAGTATTACATTTTAGAAAACCAAGGCAAGAACAACAAGCTTGATTGTCGGAAAATCTAATTTGTTTCACGGTGTCTTAATTGTAAGTGGTAATATTTGGCTGAAAATAGAAATTGTTAGCATTAGGTATTTAAGACTACCAGTAACAAACCTGTGTTAGGTTTGCATTTTTTGTAATTTTCCTTGACGTCATCTTTGTGATGTCATGCTTATTTTTACTTTCATGAAAGTATAAACTGTAGGACCCAATCGTAAACTGTAGGTCAAAACAATCTACTATTTTTTCAAAAATGACTGTTATGCATTTCGCCATTCGCTAGTTAGACGGGCACTAGCGCCTGCATTTCAAAAACGCATTGTACAGAGAAGAGATGCCGTTACTCTCAGTTCAGATGTGTTAGTTTGTGATGAACCACACACGTTCGACAGCTCAATTTGAATTTTGATCTTAAAACTTTCCTAGTTTTAGTACAACACACTGAATATCTTACAGTAGCACTTAACTTCAATTTTCTCTTTCACAAACACGTGTAACACGCGCGTGGAATACCTTTTGCTGTTGAAAATTATGTTAGTTTGTGATGTCACAAACAGATGGGCTCGCCTCTCGTCAATTAAGTTTTTAATCTACCATTTAATTATTAGAAACGCTTTTGCAGTATTAATTGTGTTAAAATGCATACTTTTTATCGGATTTGAAAATGGGATAGTGTATGAAAAATCATCCTGTCTTCCTTTCTGCAACGAATATGTTCCTTCTTCGCGTTGAAGTTGCCGTGACGGCACGTCAGCTAAATGACTCTATAGACTAAAGTGTGAACGTACAATAAGGTTGCTGTATTCAAGCAGGTCATATTACAGCAAGATACCCATGAATCAGATCACTTCCATTATAAGGTACATAGTCAATCAATAAATGATCACTCATCTTGTTGCTGTCCAATCAAACTGTCATTAGCTAGACGCCATACAGCGGTTGCAGGTAGTGTGGTGACCAAGACATTTCATTAACTATGATGTTAAGAAAGGGAGGGAATTTGAAGAAATATTTGATAATTTAAAGCAAAAACCGGACGATTGTTTAGACTCAAACTCATTTTAATTTACTGTCCAAAATATACATTTTCTTGCATATAAAATTTAGCAGTTGTCGCTTATGTTTGAAATTACGGTAACTTAAAATCCAAATCATTCAAATCCAATGCATGTACTGTAGATAAAAAACTCGAATGTACAAAGGGATACAAATCCAATGCATGTACTGTAGATAAGAAACTCGAATGTACAAAGAGATACAAATCCAAAGCATGTACTGTAGATAAAAAACTCGAATGTACAAATTGATACAAATCCAAAGCATGTACTGTAGATAAAAAACTCGAATGTACAAATTGATACAAATCCAAAGCATGTACTGTAGATAAAAAACTCGAATGTACAAAGGGATACAAATCCAATGCATGTATTGTAGATAAAAAACTCGAATGTACAAAGGGATACAAATCCAATGCATGTACTGTAGATAAAAAACTCGAATGTACAAAGGGATACAAATCCAAAGCATGTACTGTAGATAAAAAACTCGAATGTACAAATTGATACAAATCCAGTGCATGTACTGTAGATAAAAAACTCGAATGTACAAATTGATACAAATCCAATGCATGTACTGTAGATAAAAAACTCGAATGTACAAAGAGATTCAAATCCAAAGCATGTACTGTAGATTAAAAACTCGAATGTACAAATTGATACAAATCCAAAGCATGTACTGTAGATTAAAAACTCGAATGTACAAATTGATACAAATCCAAAGCATGTACTGTAGATTAAAAACTCGAATGTACAAAGGGATACAAATCCAAAGCATGTACTGTAGATTAAAAACTCGAATGTACAAAGAGATACAAATCCAAAGCATGTACTGTAGATTAAAAACTCGAATGTACAAATTGATTCAAATCCAATGCATGTACTGTAGATTAAAAACTCGAATGTACAAATTGATACAAATCCAAAGCATGTACTGTAGATTAAAAACTCGAATGTACAAAGGGATACAAATCCAAAGCATGTACTGTAGATTAAAAACTCGAATGTACAAATTGATACAAATCCAATGCATGTATTGTAGATAAGAAACTCGAATGTACAAAGAGATTCAAATCCAATGCATGTACTGAAGATTAAAAACTCGAATGTACAAATTGATACAAATCCAAAGCATGTACTGTAGATTAAAAACTCGAATGTACAAAGGGATACAAATCCAAAGCATGTACTGTAGATTAAAAACTCGAATGTACAAAGAGATACAAATCCAAAGCATGTACTGTAGATTAAAAACTCGAATGTACAAATTGATTCAAATCCAATGCATGTACTGTAGATTAAAAACTCGAATGTACAAATTGATACAAATCCAAAGCATGTACTGTAGATTAAAAACTCGAATGTACAAAGGGATACAAATCCAAAGCATGTACTGTAGATTAAAAACTCGAATGTACAAATTGATACAAATCCAATGCATGTACTGTAGATAAAAAACTCGAATGTACAAATTGATACAAATCCAATGCATGTACTGTAGATAAAAAACTCGAATGTACAAAGGGATACAAATCCAATGCATGTACTGTAGATAAAAAACTCGAATGTACAAAGGGATACAAATCCAAAGCATGTACTGTAGATAAAAAACTCGAATGTACAAATTGATACAAATCCAAAGCATGTACTGTAGATAAAAAACTCGAATGTACAAATTGATACAAATCCAATGCATGTATTGTAGATAAGAAACTCGAATGTACAAAGAGATTCAAATCCAAAGCATGTACTGTAGATAAAAAACTCGAATGTACAAAGGGATTCAAATCCAAAGCATGTGCTGTAGATAAAAAACTCGAATGTACAAAGAGATACAAATCCAAAGCATGTACTGTAGATAAAAAACTCGAATGTACAAAGGGATACAAATCCAAAGCATGTACTGTAGATAAAAAACTCGAATGTACAAAGGGATACAAATCCAATGCATGTACTGTAGATAAAAAACTCGAATGTACAAAGGGATTCAAATCCAAAGCATGTGCTGTAGATAAAAAACTCGAATGTACAAAGGGATTCAAATCCAAAGCATGTGCTGTAGATAAAAAACTCGAATGTACAAAGAGATACAAATCCAAAGCATGTACTGTAGATAAAAAACTCGAATGTACAAAGGGATACAAATCCAAAGCATGTACTGTAGATAAAAAACTCGAATGTACAAAGGGATACAAATCCAATGCATGTACTGTAGATAAAAAACTCGAATGTACAAAGGGATACAAATCCAATGCATGTACTGTAGATAAAAAACTCGAATGTACAAAGGGATACAAATCCAAAGCATGTACTGTAGATAAAAAACTCGAATGTACAAATTGATACAAATCCAAAGCATGTACTGTAGATAAAAAACTCGAATGTACAAATTGATACAAATCCAAAGCATGTACTGTAGATAAGAAACTCGAATGTACAAAGATTCAAATCCAAAGCATGTACTGTAGATAAAAAACTCGAATGTACAAATGATCAAATCCAAAGCATGTGCTGTAGATAAAAAACTCGAATGTACAAAGAGATACAAATCCAAAGCATGTACTGTAGATAAAAAACTCGAATGTACAAATTGATACAAATCCAAAGCATGTACTGTAGATAAAAAACTCGAATGTACAAAGGGATACAAATCCAATGCATGTACTGTAGATAAAAAACTCGAATGTACAAAGGGATACAAATCCAATGCATGTACTGTAGATAAAAAACTCGAATGTACAAATTGATACAAATCCAAAGCATGTGCTGTAGATAAAAAAACTCGAATGTACGAATTGATACAAATCCAAAGCATGTACTGTAGATAAAAAACTCGAATGTACAAAGAAAAACTCGAATGTACAAATTGATACAAATCCAAAGCATGTCTGTAGATAAAAAACTCGAATGTACAATTGATACAAATCCAAAGCATGTATTGTAGATAAGAAACTCGAATGTACAAAGAGATACAAATCCAAAGCATGTACTGTAGATAAAAAACTCGAATGTACAAATTGATACAAATCCAAAGCATGTACTGTAGATAAAAAACTCGAATGTACAAATTGATACAAATCCAAAGCATGTACTGTAGATAAAAAACTCGAATGTACAAATTGATACAAATCCAAAGCATGTACTGTAGATAAAAAACTCGAATGTACAAATTGATACAAATCCAAAGCAAGGCTTATTGGGCTCAACCCTAGCTGAATTTCTTAGCCTATTTAGTCGTAGTCGCTACATAATAACAAATACGTAGTCACGAGTGCACTATTCATATTCAGGAGTATTCATATTCAGGACGCAACCTGTCTACTGTAGATACATACCTTGAGTGCTATTGGCTTTGTTTAGAAATAATTTGCAAAAGTCCTTGTTTGCTCCAGTTCAAAACTCTCTACACCGTGGTAGCCAATCAAGCTCTTTATTACATCCATCTTACATTATTGTTTAGCCAATCAATGTTTTGATAGCTTCTGGCCTACCTGCGCATTGATTTGCTCTATTTATTTAATTACTTTGTTCACCTGTCTTCATCTTGCCGTGTTGACATGATAGCGTCTAGTATTTATATAATATTGTTGCGCGCTAATTAATCAGTCATAGAAGCCAGACCGTATAAATGGCTGCCTAGTATAGACCGTTGTACAATGAACAGTCTTAAGCCTTAATATACGTAACTAGCAAAGGCCCCTCAAAAACACAATTATAATCAATAATACGCGAACATCCTACATAGTCCTCATTTACAACGCAAAGCCAGCAGCAGCAGCAGCAGCAGCAGCAGCAGCTTTTACTGAATTAAAGTTATAAGGTTATAGACAGAGTACAATGGATGACGTCAGAACAATGGCTTTACGTCAGCAGTTTTCTAAGTGAAAATTGCCGAAAATAGAACATCTAATTAACTCGCCGGCACTCCTCTCAGTGGACGTTTCCTAAAATATAGCCTACATCATCGTGTAGCCTTGTTCTTCTTCTTCCTAAAGAGCCATATATCTCCTTCCGAGAGTCCCACCAGGCGCCGCTAGAACGTTTTTTCGGCAAGCTGTTTGGTCAAAATTTCGAAAAAATCGCGAGTTGGGTCCGGGAATTGCAACGTTTTGGTTACACATTAGTAGCTGTTGTCAGACAACTTCTGCCAAACACGTATTACCACGGCTCAACACGTGAAACGTATTCCCACGGCTCAACACGTGAAACACGTATTACCACGGCTCATTACGTGAAACACGCATTACCACGGCTCATCACGTCAAACACGTATTACAACGACTGAACACGTGAAACACATATTACCACGGCTCAACAGGTGAAACACGTATTACCACGGCTCAACACGTCAAGCATGTATTACCACGGCTCAACAGGTGAAACACGTATTACAACGGCTCAACACGTAAAACACGTATTACCGCAGCTCAACACGTCATTACCCCCAAACGCGCATTGTTGCGGCTCAACACGTCTTTATAACGCTCCACGTTTCTCTGCGCACGAGTTTGAACTTTTTTTCGGGCATTTTTAACTGTCATAAGAATTACTATTATTATTCTACGGCTCCAAGAACTGTTATAAAATCAATTATATTGGCAGTATTTTCCGGCTGTAAAATTAAACAGCTTAATTTGTGAATTTAACAAATGCTGTTTTCATAGAAGAACGATGGGGCCGGGGAAAAGACTGCGTTTGGACAGAGGAGGTTCTCAAAGGATGACCCCTTCCTCCCCTCTTTCGCAATGGCGATCCCTCGTGTCCTCAACTCTTACCCATCTAAAAATTATTATTTTAAACTGTTAATTATTAAATTAAAAACAATTAATTTTGTAAATCCCAATTAGTTTTCAGTTACAATCAGATGAAAAACTATTCCTTAATTTAAGCGTGAGTTTGATTTAATGTCCACGTATCTTGTTGGGAAGCCATTACTCCTTCAGGACCGTACTATTCAAAACAGGTCTCATTACTGTTCTGCTACTGTATGAGTACAGACATAACTAAATGATTACAAAATTAGCTACTGTTCTATTCAGGAGAATCTCGGCTATCCAATCATGCTACTTGTTTAAACATTTATAAGTGATTTAATTGGATAAAATTAAGAAAAACACACGCCCATTTCACGCACTCTAACTTAGCCTATGGAGTAGCTTAGTCTGGTGTACACTTGCGTGATCGTACACACTAATTTATTGATCACCTGCTTGCTACAGTCCAGGCAGTGCAGTGTTCTACAGCTATTCCAGGAAAAACCAACCAATCAGCCAAGGATAAATTAGGGTTGTTTAATATTTTGGCAGGAATTTCCTCTTAAAACTAGAGTAGACTTGAGGTCAAAGTTTATCAGAGTGTTGTGTCTGGATAGTGGCATTAGCCACGAGTGATACTGTACATTGTTACAGTGCAAACGCTGCAGTTATTGAAAGCTTTATTCAATTTGTTCGTCAAAAATCGATTGTTAATTTGTCCAAGGTAAGCGAATGCATTTCATATATAATTTTGCATGAAAATCCATTGTGTGAGGAGCTGAAACCTACAAAAGTTATGGAATATAATGTAATCGTTGCTTAGTGAGAGCAGTTTTTCATGAAGCCATGCAGAATGCAGTAAAAACTTACGGTCCTCAAGGAAAAAAACTAAAAATGGTGAAAGGACAGGATGATATGATTTTAAAACAAAGCTTTCGTATAAGCTTTCGTACCCACATGCCTTGCAAGCACAGAAGCTAACGTGTGTAATGTTACATTTCTATACAGTACACATAGTATAGTTTTACAGGTTTCCAACTTTCCCTGTTAGATTTAAAGGAAGACAGGATAATTTTTCATATACCGGCGATAGAAACTATACATTTTAACACAATTAATGCTGCAAAAGCGTTTCCCATAATTAAAATCTTGATTAACGGCCCAACTGTTGATGACATCACAAACAAACATGATTTTAACAGCAAAAATATTCCACAAGCGTGTTGCACGTGTTTGTGAAAGCGAAAATTGAAGTACAGTGCTACTGTAAGATATTCAGTGTGTTGTACTAAAACTAGGCAAGTTTTAAGATAAAATTTCAAAATTACTGCTGTACTCATGCATGAAGTATCGAACGTGTGTAGTTAGTCACAAACTAACACATTTGAACTGAAAAGTACAGCATTTGGTTTTTGTACATTGCGTTTCCGAAATGCAGGCGCTAGTGCCCGTCTAACTATCGAATGGAGAAATGCATGTAACAGCAAAGAACTAGTGGCGCGAACGTGAAATTGTGTTTGTGTGGTAATAATTCTTTCATGTAAGGCATACTGGAAAAATAGTATGTTTTCTTTCAATATTTTAAAGAATAGATTGTTTTGGCATACAGTTTAGAACTGGATCCGGTTTTGCTTTTAACTTTTACCCAAATCCACCACTCCTTCGGTTAAAATTGGAAGCCAGGTATCTCTTGATTGGGAATGCCTAGTTTCAGTTCAATTCAGTTCAATTTTTCTCCCCTCAGGCAGTTTAGTGTACCCAGGGTTCATTGTCAGTTCTCTTGTAGATCCAAACTTGAATTATGACTCAATTCAGTTCAATTTTTCTCCCCTCAGGCAGTTTAGTGTACCCAGGGTTCATTGCCAGTACTCTTGTAGATCCAAACTTGAATTATGACTCAATTCAGTTCAATTTTTCTCCCCACAGGCAGTTTAGTGTACCCAGGGTTCATTGCCAGTTCTCTTGTAGATCCAAACTTGAATTATGACTCAATTCAGTTCAATTTTTCTCCTCTCAGACAGTTTAGTGTATCCAGGGTTCATTGTCAGTTCTCTTGTAGATCCAAACTTGAATTATGACTCAATTCAGTTCAATTTTTCTCCCCTCAGACAGTTTAGTGTACCCAGGGTTCATTGCCAGTACTCTTGTAGATCCAAACTTGAATTATGACTCAATTCAGTTCAATTTTTCTCCTCGCAGGCAGTTTAGTGTACCCAGGGTTCATTGCCAGAACTCTTGTAGATCCAAACTTGAATTATGACTCAATTCAGTTCAATTTTTCTCCCCTCAGGCAGTTTAGTGTACCCAGGGTTCATTGCCAGTACTCTTGTAGATCCAAACTTGAATTATGACTCAATTCAGTTCAATTTTTCTCCCCTCAGACAGTTTAGTGTACCCAGGGTTCATTGCCAGTACTCTTGTAGATCCAAACTTGAATTATGACTCAATTCAGTTCAATTTTTCTCCCCTCAGGCAGTTTAGTGTACCCAGGGTTCATTGCCAGTTCTCTTGTAGATCCAAACATGAATTATGACTCAATTCAGTTCAATTTTTCTCCCCTCAGGCAGTTTAGTGTACCCAGGGTTCATTGCCAGTTCTCTTGTAGATCCAAACTTGAATTATGACTCAATTCAGTTCAATTTTTCTCCTCTCAGACAGTTTAGTGTATCCAGGGTTCATTGTCAGTTCTCTTGTAGATCCAAACTTGAATTATGACTCAATTCAGTTCAATTTTTCTCCCCTCAGGCAGTTTAGTGTACCCAGGGTTCATTGCCAGTACTCTTGTAGATCCAAACTTGAATTATGACTCAATTCAGTTCAATTTTTCTCCCCTCAGACAGTTTAGTGTACCCAGGGTTCATTGCCAGTACTCTTGTAGATCCAAACTTGAATTATGACTCAATTCAGTTCAATTTTTCTCCTCGCAGGCAGTTTCGTGTACCCAGGGTTCATTGTCAGTTCTCTTGTAGATCTAAACTTGAATTATGACTCAATTCAGTTCAATTTTTCTCCCCACAGGCAGTTTAGTGTACCCAGGGTTCATTGCCAGTACTCTTGTAGATCCAAACTTGAATTATGACTCAATTCAGTTCAATTTTTCTCCTCTCAGACAGTTTAGTGTACCCAGGGTTCATTGCCAGAACTCTTGTAGATCCAAACTTGAATTATGACTCAATTCAGTTCAATTTTTCTCCTCTCAGACAGTTTAGTGTACCCAGGGTTCATTGCCAGTACTCTTGTAGATCCAAACTTGAATTATGACTCAATTCAGTTCAATTTTTCTCCTCGCAGGCAGTTTCGTGTACCCAGGGTTCATTGTCAGTTCTCTTGTAGATCTAAACTTGAATTATGACTCAATTCAGTTCAATTTTTCTCCCCACAGGCAGTTTAGTGTACCCAGGGTTCATTGCCAGTACTCTTGTAGATCCAAACTTGAATTATGACTCAATTCAGTTCAATTTTTCTCCTCTCAGACAGTTTAGTGTACCCAGGGTTCATTGCCAGAACTCTTGTAGATCCAAACTTGAATTATGACTCAATTCAGTTCAATTTTTCTCCTCTCAGGCAGTTTAGTGTACCCAGGGTTCATTGTCAGTTCTCTTGTAGATCCAAACTTGAATTATGACTCAATTCAGTTCAATTTTTCTACCCTCAGGCAGTTTAGTGTACCCAGGGTTCATTGCCAGTTCTCTTGTAGATCCAAACTTGAATTATGACTCAATTCAGTTCAATTTTTCTACCCTCAGGCAGTTTAGTGTACCCAGGGTTCATTGCCAGTTCTCTTGTAGATCCAAACTTGAATTATTATGACTCAATTCAGTTCAATTTTTCTACCCTCAGGCAGTTTAGTGTACCCAGGGTTCATTGTCAGTTCTCTTGTAGATCCAAACTTGAATTATGACTCAATTCAGTTCAATTTTTCTCCCCAATAAACGTTTTATTGCTGTGCAAAATGCCTACATTTACATGGCGTTTATGAAGCACATGTAATAGTTTGACTCGATAGTTAAACGCAGTAATATCGTAAATCTTTCTAGTTTCAATGCCCTTTCCAGCCCCCCCCCCCCTCCATACTGGCCTGTTGATTGCACTTTCTACTGCATAAATCTATATAAAAATGATCAATAATGTCTTTCCTACTGACGCATTCGGGTCTCATGAATAAATCCCAGAGGTGAAATATGATTTTGATTTCTCTAGATGAGCAGTAAATATTGCAGCGGAGGGTATTATAAAATAAGCATTAACAACAGCTGTTACTTCATGCTCTTTATTCATCTTGGCTTCAACTTGGCTTCAGCTGAGCTAAAGGAAGCCAGGACATACTACCCCATTTTCAAATGCGATAAAAGTATACATTTTAATAATACAATTAACACTGCATTTCTGATTGTTAAATAATACATAAAACGCCCGGCGAGCCCAACTGTTGTGGCTTCACAAACGAACATAATTTTCAACAGCAAAAGTATTTCATGAGCGTGTTGCACGTGTTTGCAAAAGTGAAAATTGAAGTACAGTGCTACTGTAAGATATTCAATGTGTTGTACTAAAACTAGGCAGGTTTTAAGGTCAAAATTTAAATTCCAAATTTACCGCTGTACTCGCGCATCAGCTGTCGAACGCGCGTAGTTCGTCACAAACTAACACGTCAGAACGGAGAAGTACAGCACCTGTTTTTGTGCTGCTCTCCAACATTCAGTACAATACACAAAAACTGGACAAATCTTAAGATAAAAGGTGAAATTTCAAATTTACCGCTCTGCTCACCATAAGCTTTCGAACGTGTGTATTACGTCACAAACGAATGGTGCTGAATTGAAAGGTATACCACACGCCTTGTGTGCAACGCGTTTCCGAAAAGCAGATGCTAGTGCCCACCTAAATACATGCTACCCAACTTATACTCAGAAATCAGAGCAAAATTTGGACACTGACAGCCGCCATTTTGAATTTCATGATGGCTGCTATAGAGATTTTCAAAGAATGTATGTAATGGGAAGAACTAGCGGCGCGAACGTGATTCGTTTGTGTGGTAATAATTCTGTTAAAATGTAACATGTTTGGTGTCAGCACACTCGAATTTCTCAGAATATTATAATAGTTTACAATTAGTTGCGCCACGCATGCCGTCTGGCACTCTTGTTTCATAAAGGATGTACGCGTTAATTTTTATTATTTTTTTGTACGTTCTCTTCTTCATACCGATAATATGTTAAAGATTAATATCGTTTTTTAGACATTAGCTCCTTAAAAGTAAAACAGCGTGATTTTCCAACATGCTACCCCAACCTGCCCCAAGTACGGGAAAAAGTACACATTTTAACATGTACTAATAATGCCAAAGCGTTCTAGTAATAAAATAACAGATTATTTACGGCAGATGCAAACCCAACTACTGATGACATCACAAACGAACATAATTTTCAACAACACAAACATTCCACGTGTTGAACGTGTTTACAATAAGAAAAATTGTAGTATAACGCAACGCAAGTCTAAAATTCACATGTTCAGCTCAACGAGTAACTTCTCGAAGGTGTGTACTACGTCACCACTGAACACCATTCAATTCAGATGTACAGCACGCTGTTCTGAGAAGCAGGCGCTAGTACCCGTCTAACAAACGAATGGCAAAACGCATGTAACACTGAAGAACTAGGAGCATGAACACGAAATTGCGTTTGTGTGGTAATAATTCTTTCACGTAAGTCATTCTTGAAAAATAGCATGTTTCCTTTCAATATTTAAAGAGTTGATTGTTTTGACCTGCAATTGGGTCAGGTTTTCGTTTAAATGCCACAAAATTTCTATATTAAAGACGTAATACTAACTACTTTTTAAAAACTATAATTATTATAACTATAATTACTTACAAGGTACGAAGTTTGTTTTCAGTTTCTCAAAGTTTATTGCCCTTGCAGGAAAAGCTGATATGTTTATATCAATATTTCCGTTCACGTTGCTTAGATGAATGAAGCAGGTCTCTAATGACGTTCACGACTGACTGTCGCAAATTGAGAAACATTCAAATCCCAATGTGTTTGTGCTTATTAAAGAGAAGCCAATGTTTCCGAATACTACAGGGAATGCTTGCGTATTATTGAGTGTCACTGCATGACAGAACATAGAACGTTAATCCAGCAGTAGTTTTTTGCAGTTGTAGAAAAACGCGATGTTTATTACACACAGAATGTAAACAATCATAGAGTCTTTATGCAACTACCTTAAATTTACATTATGTCATTGGGTTATATCTGGAACAGACATTGTGAGTTCAAATCCTAAACTTAGCAAATTCTGTTAGTACAAAGTTCTGAGTTCAAATCCTAAGGTTAACATACTGTGTTAGCACAAAGTTCTGAGTTCAAATCCTAAGGTTAACATACTGTGTTAGTACAAAGTTCTGAGTTCAAATCCTAAGGTTAACTTACTGTGTTAGCACAAAGTTCTGAGTTCAAATCCTAAGGTTAACATACTGTGTTAGCACAAAGTTCTGAGTTCAAATCCTAAGGTTAACATACTGTGTTAGCACAAAGTTCTGAGTTCAAATCCTAAGGTTAACATACTCTGTTAGTACAAAGTTCTGAGTTCAAATCCTAAAGTTAACATACTCTGTTAGTACAAAGTTCTGAGTTCAAATCCTAAGGTTAACATACTGTGTTAGCACAAAGTTCTGAGTTCAAATCCTAAGGTTAACATACTGTGTTAGCACAAAGTTCTGAGTTCAAATCCTAAGGTTAACATACTGTGTTAGTACAAAGTTCTGAGTTCAAATCCTAAGGTTAACATACTGTGTTAGCGCAAAGTTCTGAGTTCAAATCCTAAAGTTAACATACTGTGTTAGCACAAAAGTTCTGAGTTCAAATCCTAAGGTTAACATACTGTGTTAGCACAAAGTTCTGAGTTCAAATCCTAAGGTTAACATACTGTGTTAGCACAAAGTTCTGAGTTCAAATCCTAAGGTTAACATACTGTGTTAGTACAAAGTTCTGAGTTCAAATCCTAAGGTTAACATACTGTGTTAGCACAAAGTTCTGAGTTCAAATCCTAAGGTTAACATACTGTGTTAGCACAAAGTTCTGAATTCAAATCCTAAGGTTAACATACTCTGTTAGCACAAAGTTCTGAGTTCAAATCCTAAAGTTAACATACTCTGTTAGCACAAAGTTCTGAATTCAAATCCTAAGGTTAACATACTCTGTTAGCACAAAGTTCTGAGTTCAAATCCTAAGGTTAACATACTGTGTTAGCACAAAGTTCTGAGTTCAAATCCTAAGGTTAACATACTGTGTTAGTACAAAGTTCTGAGTTCAAATCCTAAGGTTAACGTACTGTGTTAGCGCAAAGTTCTGAGTTCAAATCCTAAAGTTAACATACTGTGTTAGCACAAAGTTCTGAATTCAAATCCTAAGGTTAACATACTCTGTTAGCACAAAGTTCTGAGTTCAAATCCTAAAGTTAACATACTCTGTTAGCACAAAGTTCTGAATTCAAATCCTAAGGTTAACATACTCTGTTAGCACAAAGTTCTGAGTTCAAATCCTAAGGTTAACATACTGTGTTAGCACAAAGTTCTGAGTTCAAATCCTAAGGTTAACATACTCTGTTAGCACAAAGTTCTGAGTTCAAATCCTAAGGTTAACATACTCTGTTAGTACAAAGTTCTGAATTCAAATCCTAAAGTTAACTTACCGTGTTAGTACAAAGTTCTGAGTTCAAATCCTAAGGTTAACATACTCTGTTAGTACAAAGTTCTGAGTTCAAATCCTAAAATTAACATACTCTGTTAGCACAAAGTTCTGAGTTCAAATCCTAAAATTAACATACTCTGTTAGCACAAAGTTCTGAGTTCAAATCCTAAAGTTAACATACTCTGTTAGCACAAAGTTCTGAGTTCAAATCCTAAGGTTAACATACTCTGTTAGCACAAAGTTCTGAGTTCAAATCCTAAGGTTAACTGTTCTTGGCGTTATAATCGTGAGCATCTTGCCTCCTGGAAATATTCAAGTTAGTAAAAAAATGTGGAAGTAGAGAATTGCGGAAGTAGGGAATCAAAAAACATCCGGAGTTTCCTCATTAGAAACAAATCACGTAATAGTTCTGTGTGTGTAAGATACAGTGAATGAGTGACAATTAGGACGGATTGTTGTCATATTTAACACCCTAGCAACAATTTAACAACTCAGAATTAACACGTGACAAGACCAAAGAGTGATATAAGGTACGAATTACGTGTTAAGAAAGAACATTATTAGTTTTATTCATATCTCCAATGGACTATGCTATTTTAACAGCAAGAGAATGAATGTGATCCGCCCACCAAAGAGTTTCGTTTATAATTAAATCCAGAAATGACGAGGATGAAATTTCATCGAAGTAACAATTATCAATTCTGATATTTACATGAGGTATATTACAGCTGCGTTGACTATGAAACAGCATAAATTTAGTCTTTTCCACGTTTAACGATCATTTATTTGTTTTTAATCATTCATTAATTAGATAAAGTTCAGAATTGATGTTATTTGTCATTTTTGAAAAGAGGAAGCCAAAGGAAGAGAACAGACCTTGGAAGGATAACTACATCACACACGTACATTTTGATAATAAACAAGTTACTGCAGATTCCAAATCATTAATATAAATTAAAAACAAAAGAGGACCGAGAACAGAACCTTGAGGAAGTCCAGTTGTGGTATTGCAGAGTTGTGATTGTGAGTATGAATTATTAAACTCAACAAGTTACTGACAGATTCCAAATCATTAATATAAATTAAAAACAAAAGAGGACAAAGGACAGAGAACAGAACCTTGAGGAAGTCCAGTTGTGATATTGCAGAGTTGTGAGTATGAGTATGAATCATTAAACTCAACAAGTTACTGACAGATTCCAAATCATTAATATAAATTAAAAACAAAAGAGGACCGAGAACAGAACCTTGAGGGAGTCCAGTTGTGATATTGCAGAGTTGTGAGTATGAATCATTAAACTCAACAAGTTACTGACAGATTCCAAATCATTAATATAAATTAAAAACAAAAGAGGACCGAGAACAGAACCTTGAGGGAGTCCAGTTGTGATATTGTAGAGTTGTGAGTATGAATCATTAAACTCAACAAGTTACTGTCAGATTCCAAATCATTAATATAAATTAAAAACAAAAGAGGACAGAACCTTGAGGGAGTCCAGTTGTGATATTGCAGAGTTGTGATTGTGAGTATGAATCATTAAACTCAACAAGTTACTGACAGATTCCAAATCATTAATATAAATTAAAAACAAAAGAGGACCCAGAACAGAACCTTGAGGGACTCCAGTTATGATATTGCAGAGTTGTGAGTATGAATAATTAAACTCAACGTGTATACGGTTTTCGATTATTCAAGGTAACTGGAGAGCAGTGCTATAGAATTATTAGCCAAACGGTAATATCTGAGTTTATGAAGCAAAATTGCGTGGTCTAGCAAATCAAAAGCGTTGCGTAAATCCATAAAAATGACTAGAAATTGTTCACCGCAATTGAACCCATTAATAATATGGTCTACTAATTCTGCTGCAGAAAGCTCTGTGGAGTGCTGCTTCGTACGAAAGCTGTACTGGATGGAAAATATTAGAAATGCATAAATCATTAATCATTAATATAAATTAAAAACAAAATGGGACCGAGAACAGAACCTTGAGGAAGTCCAGTTGTGATATTGCAGTTTTAGTTGAAATATTCATGAAGCTGATTGTAAATGTAATTCTTTCAAATGTTTTTCAGATTCTGAGACAACATGTAAATGTCTAAAGTAAAGACCCCAGGAAACATCTAAAATACTGGAAATGTTTGGTTTTCGGAATTGCATCCCGCGCCCCCGGGGAGAGCTTGAAAACCCCCTAGCTCTTGACTCTTGACTTCTATTCATGGCGGAGTGGCAACCCTACGACCAGCATCAAATAACAATGAAAGAAATGTCAAGAGCAGCTGACAGATACGATGTATTCTCCTAGATTCAGCCATTTGATCCACGTTTCTAGACCAGAGCTTTCAGACATTCAATAATGACCGTTAACCTAATAAACCTTTGAAAGTGTAACGCACTTAGCCAACACTTGACAGGCCACATTTCAAATCAATGTCAACCGAAACGTTACTATGGTGACATGAAGCTGATAGGTCATCCTCTATTGTGCACGAAGGAAAAGTGCTTTCATAAAGTTAATCAGCTGCTAATATTGATCAAGCAATCATATTGACAATCTCGTTGGTTAATTAAGTAGTAATTAATTAGATAAATCTCGACGAGTCACTAGCTAGCTGACTTATGAGACGACGAGCTTAGCAGTAAGTCAAGATGCAGCTTATGACTAAAGATAACCAGTTTTCATTTAAAAGAAGACAGGATGATTATGACTAAAGATAACCAGTTTTCCTTTAGAAAAGACAGGATGAACTCATCATCTCATTTTACTGCTCCAACGATATTTTAGTTCAAATTTTGACTTTAGAAACTTATTAAAAAGTTTCCAAGTTTCCCTGTTAGATTTAGAGGAAGACAGGATGATTTTTTTCATACACTACCCCATTTTCTAGTCCAATAAAATGTTTACATCTCAAAACCTATAATACTGCAGAAGCTGTTCTGATAATTAAGTAATGGATTAAAAACTCAATTAACGGCAAGTGAACATAACTGTTGATGACATCACAAACTAACATGATTTCAATAGCAAGAATGGGAGTAAAAACTGTCTTGCACATTTAGAGCCTTTATTTAATGAGCTACGCTGCCACGTAATGGAGTGGCAAAAGCTATTAGAATATTTCTTGAAACACGTTTTTCATTGCTGCTTCTGAAAAGCTGAATTGTGAAACATTAATCTGTGTTAGTCAGTCTCCTATTGCAAGAATCTGATGCAGTTTACGAGAAACGAAATAAAATTGTTCTGCATGGGAAGAAATAAAACCAAATTCCATTTTACTTAAAAGCAAGATAATTACTCAGCAAAACAATAACGAGAAAGAAAACAATGATAAAGAAGAATGATGGTATTCTATGAAAGTGAATTAACAGACATAATAGAAATTTCGAATAGTTTGTATGTTAGAATTAAATATTGTTTCTATTCACGATCTTCAATTTTGTTTGTAACACTTACTTTTCTCATTTCGAATTTATTCTCTTCCGCGGGCTTCTTATCTGTGGAATTCTCTACCATAAAATTGTTTCAATGAAAACTGCATGCTCACTCGATTGACTAGTAACATCAACGGTTGTATTCTCTCGCTAGCAAATTAGTTACTTGAATTAACCGAAAACAGGACGATTGTTTAGACATTAGTTCAAAACAAACCATGCTCTAAAATATTGAAAACTACAACCATCTTTTCAATCAAAGCTTGGATTAAATAATAATTACCTCGGATAGTTAAATTTGTTAAACTTTTAAAGCTTTGCGCGGCTCAGCGAATCCGCTAAGACTGGCAATGACGCCTTTTTGTCACATTCACGAGGCCGACAAATAGGCGCTGTACAGTGACAGGCATGATTATGAACGACAATGTTCATCTGTAACGTCAGTGTGATGCAGAGTTCATTTTCATGACATCACATCAGTGTCTTATAGCAATCTTCGCTTACGCAAACGTGCTTGGCGTGCAGCGAAGATTCTCACCATTGCACAAACTGTCGTTAGTCTGTGACGTAAGAATTGCTGTCTTCAGTTGCCACTAATTAATCTTCCTAACTAATTGTGGACAGTGGTGTGCAAAATATGGACAATGTACTGAAAGAACTGTTGATACTAGTAAGCAAAAATTTATGAAGTAACAGCTAAGCTGTCATTAAGGTACAGTCATGAACAATTAACACTACTGTATCAAATTTCTCGGGCTGGTCATTTTCGTATCCCTTAGTACAACATGCTATAAGTTAATAAACAACACAACTTTAATTTACAGTTGTTGAAAACCTGGCCAAACGTTTCAACAGCAATCAGCTGTCATCATCAGTGCTACATTATACAAACAACTAGTTCATATAGACAGAGCCTACAGTATGGAAAATTATGCACTAATTATATTTTTACAAAGAAGCCAAAGTAATGAATCTACAGAGCAGTAGAAAAGAAATTGATACAGTAACAAATAGCTAAGTGTTTGAAAATAAAGTTAAAGGAATAGAACTACTTTGCACATTAAGAG
>JAQGDQ010000853.1:29842-42342 GCA_030141605.1 Tubiluchus corallicola | reverse complement strand
GTCGTCTTAACTATATCCGTCACGTAACATGTGTGTAATACAAAGCCGTCCGCCGCATAAGTTCAGTATCTTCAGTTGTTTTGCATGGATTTTACTTAATTATGCATCAGTTTGTGCATAGAGTGATTTACTAGCAGGATTTTGCTTGGGAACAAGAGAAAATGAACTAGGTAAGGTTCTAGCTAGCTGTTTAAACTGTTACTATTACAACAGCTTGGGCTGCGAGTCGTTGTCAAGTGTACACAAATGAGTTGTCTAGCACACTTAACCTTTGACTTTTTCACGATCATCATCAATCGCTGGAACTTATTGACATGACTTATTGATGAAAAGACTTATAGACACTGTGGTCAACAGCATGGCCTACGTGACTAAACTAACTAACTGACTGATTTGATTTTTTGATTTAACTCTTTATTTCGAACCAGGAGGTTCATAGAACACATAACAAACAATAATTACAAGACATACAATACTTATAACACCTCCTCTCAACACATGCAAATTAATACATAAATAAATAAAATAACAGTACAATCTATCTATGTACTGTATATATATACAATATCATGCGTCCAGCCTGAGTTGTCACGTGAATGCAAGATAGGTGTTCTAGTTCTTGTTTAGGCAACATCGTTTCTTGCAAAAGTAGCACATCACTAGATTTGCACAGTTCCTGTAGTACGTATTGAGACTCAGGGTGCAACACTGAATTGCAGTTATAGCTCGCTACCTTCAGAGTCTGTATTTGTGTTTGGTTGCAGTTCATTATTATCAGTATGATTAGTGGTGCTGCTGGTGGCGCCGCCACATTCCGTTTGCTGATTAAGTGTATCATTCCCTGCTTCTCTATTTCCTATTGGTCTATAGCCGTCGTTTGATGCCTTTGCTTTCTGCGTTAAAGGCTGATTCACAGTCAGTTTTGCAGCTCTAGAAGTATAGAATGGCTTCATCAGCGTGCCAACTGGCCATAACTCTGCGTTCATAATTTTGTCATACTCGTCCGTACCATGACAGCTTATAACAAATGAGGAGTACTGACAAACTGACTGACTGACTGACTGACTGACTGACTGACTGACTGACTGACTGACTGACTGACTGACTGACTAACTAACTAACTAACTAACTAACTAACTAACTAACTAACTAACTGACTGACTGACTGACTAACCAACCAACTAACTAACCAACTAACCAACCAACCAACCAACCAACTAACCAACTAACCAACCAACCAACCAACCAACTAAGCTGACTAACTAACCAGCAACAACTCATTAATAGAAGGCCGTGCAATAATATTAAATGGCTTCTTCTTGCTCCCATTGAACGACTGTAATAAATTACACAGCAGGTTGTGCTAGACTTCATGCGAATACTAATTTCCTTAATTTCTTTCAGTAAACATCAGATAGTGGCTTAGGATGTAGTAACAATGAGAGAAGCCCAGGGACCCACAGGTGCTTAGGTATAATGTGAATGGCTTCCTGGTGATGTAGAAATCCAATCTCTTTCTCACGAGCTTCACCTGCTCTTATTTTGCACCTTTTAACACCTGAGTGGTTTCATTTAATGTCCTCTGCTGCTGCCGTAGCAGACTAGAAAAACCTCATTAACAGCAAGAAACACCTGACTTTTTACGAAGACTACTTGCAATGTATGTGCGTGATTGATCATTAGTGGGAGGTTTGAATTCTAGCAGACTAGAAAAGCCTCATTAACAGCAAGAAACACCTGATTTTTTGCGAAGACTACTTGCAGTGTATGTGCGTGATTGATCATTAGTGGCAAGGTTGAATTCTAGCATACTAGAAAAACCTCATTAACAGCAAGAAACACCTGATTTTTTAGGAAGACTACTTGCAGTGCATGCGCGTGATTGATCATTAGTGGCAAGGTTGAATTCTAGCAGACTAGAAAAACCTCATTAACAGCAAGAAACACCTGATTTTTACGAAGACTACTTGCAGTGTATGTGCGTGATTGATCATTAGTGGCAAGGTTGAATTCTAGCAGACTAGAAAGACCTCATTAACAGCAAGAAACACCTGACTTTTTACGAAGACTACTTGCAGTGTATGTGCGTGATTGATCATTAGTGGCAAGGTTGAATTCTAGCAGACTAGAAAGACCTCATTAACAGCAAGAAACACCTGACTTTTTACGAAGACTACTTGCAGTGTATGTGCGTGATTGATCATTAGTGGGAGGTTGAATTCTAGCATACTAGAAAAACCTCATTAACAGCAAGAAACACCTGATTTTTTACGAAGACTACTTGCAGTGTATGTGCGTGATTGATCATTAGTGGCAAGGTTGAATTCTAGCAGACTAGAAAAACCTCATTAACAGCAAGAAACACCTGATTTTTTACGAAGACTACTTGCAATGTATGTGCGTGATTGATCATTAGTGGCAAGGTTGAATTCTAGCAGACTAGAAAAGCCTCATTAACAGCAAGAAACACCTGATTTTTTACGAAGACTACTTGCAGTGTATGTGCGTGATTGATCATTAGTGGGAAGATTGAATTCTAGCAGACTAGAAAAGCCACATTAACAGCAAGAAACACCTGATTTTTTACGAAGACTACTTGCAGTGTATGCGCGTGATTGATCATTAGTGGGAGGTTTGAATTCTAGCAGACTAGAAAAACCTCATTAACAGCAAAAAACACCTGATTTTTTGCGAAGACTACTTGCAGTGCATGCGCGTGATTGATCATTAGTGGGAGGTTTGAATTCTAGCAGACTAGAAAAGCCTCATTAACAGCAAGAAACACCTGATTTTTTACGAAGACTACTTGCAGTGTATGTGCGTGATTGATCATTAGTGGCAAGGTTGAATTCTAGCAGACTAGAAAAACCTCATTAACAGCAAGAAACACCTGATTTTTTACGAAGACTACTTGCAGTGTATGTGCGTGATTGATCATTAGTGGCAAGGTTGAATTCTAGCAGACTAGAAAAACCTCATTAACAGCAAGAAACACCTGACTTTTTGCGAAGACTACTTGCAATGTATGTGCGTGATTGATCATTAGTGGCAAGGTTGAATTCTAGCAGACTAGAAAAACCTCATTAACAGCAAGAAACACCTGATTTTTTACGAAGACTACTTGCAATGTATGTGCGTGATTGATCATTAGTGGCAAGGTTGGATTCTAGCAGACTAGAAAAACCTCATTAACAGCAAGAAACACCTGATTTTTTTACGAAGACTGCTTGCAATGTATGTGCGTGATTGATCATTAGTGGCAAGGTTGAATTCTAGCAGACTAGAAAAGCCTCATTAACAGCAAGAAACACCTGATTTTTTACGAAGACTGCTTGCAATGTATGTGCGTGATTGATCATTAGTGGGAGGTTTGAATTCTAGCAGACTAGAAAAACCTCATTAACAGCAATAAACACCTGATTTTTTACGAAGACTACTTGCAATGTATGTGCGTGATTGATCATTAGTGGGAAGATTGAATTCTAGCAGACTAGAAAAGCCACATTAACAGCAAGAAACACCTGATTTTTTAGGAAGACTACTTGCAGTGCATGCGCGTGATTGATCATTAGTGGGAGGTTTGAATTCTAGCAGACTAGAAAAACCTCATTAACAGCAAGAAACACCTGATTTTTTACGAAGACTACTTGCAGTATGTGCGTGATTGATCATTAGTGGGAAGTTGAATTCTAGCAGACTAGAAAAACCTCATTAACAGCAAGAAACACCTGATTTTTTACGAAGACTACTTGCAGTGTATGTGCGTGATTGATCATTAGTGGCAAGGTTGAATTATAGCAGACTAGAAAAACCTCATTAACAGGAAGAAACACCTGATTTTTTACGAAGACTACTTGCAGTGTATGTGCGTGATTGATCATTAGTGGCAAGGTTGAATTCTAGCAGACTAGAAACTCATTAACAGCAAGAAACACCGATTTTTACGAAGACTACTTGCATGTATGTGCGTGATTGATCATTAGTGGAAGGTTGCGTGATTGATCATTAGTGGCAAGGTTGAATTCTAGCAGACTAGAAAGACCTCATTAACAGCAAGAAACACCTGACTTTTTAAGAAGACTACTTGCAGTGTATGTGCGTGATTGATCATTAGTGGGAGGTTGAATTCTAGCATACTAGAAAAACCTCATTAACAGCAAGAAACACCTGATTTTTTACGAAGACTACTTGCAATGTATGTGCGTGATTGATCATTAGTGGCAAGGTTGAATTCTAGCAGACTAGAAAAGCCTCATTAACAGCAAGAAACACCTGATTTTTTACGAAGACTACTTGCAGTGTATGTGCGTGATTGATCATTAGTGGGAGGTTGAATTCTAGCAGACTAGAAAAACCTCATTAACAGCAAGAAACACCTGATTTTTTACGAAGACTACTTGCAGTGTATGTGCGTGATTGATCATTAGTGGCAAGGTTGAATTCTAGCAGACTAGAAAAACCTCATTAACAGCAATAAACACCTGACTTTTTACGAAGACTACTTGCAATGTATGTGCGTGATTGATCATTAGTGGCAAGGTTGAATTCTAGCATACTAGAAAAACCTCATTAACAGCAAGAAACACCTGATTTTTTACGAAGACTACTTGCAATGTATGTGCGTGATTGATCATTAGTGGCAAGGTTGAATTCTAGCAGACTAGAAAAACCTCATTAACAGCAAGAAACACCTGATTTTTTACGAAGACTACTTGCAATGTATGTGCGTGATTGATCATTAGTGGCAAGGTTGAATTCTAGCAGACTAGAAAAGCCTCATTAACAGCAAGAAACACCTGATTTTTTACGAAGACTACTTGCAATGTATGTGCGTGATTGATCATTAGTGGCAAGGTTGAATTCTAGCAGACTAGAAAAACCTCATTAACAGCAAGAAACACCTGATTTTTTACGAAGACTACTTGCAATGTATGTGCGTGATTGATCATTAGTGGGAGGTTTGAATTCTAGCAGACTAGAAAAACCTCATTAACAGCAAGAAACACCTGATTTTTTACGAAGACTACTTGCAGTGTATGTGCGTGATTGATCATTAGTGGCAAGGTTGAATTCTAGCAGACTAGAAAAGCCTCATTAACAGCAAGAAACACCTGATTTTTTACGAAGACTACTTGCAGTGTATGTGCGTGATTGATCATTAGTGGCAAGGTTGAATTCTAGCAGACTAGAAAAACCTCATTAACAGCAAGAAACACCTGATTTTTTACGAAGACTACTTGCAATGTATGTGCGTGATTGATCATTAGTGGCAAGGTTGAATTCTAGCAGACTAGAAAAACCTCATTAACAGCAAGAAACACCTGATTTTTTACGAAGACTACTTGCAATGTATGTGCGTGATTGATCATTAGTGGCAAGGTTGAATTCTAGCAGACTAGAAAAACCTCATTAACAGCAAGAAACACCTGATTTTTTACGAAGACTACTTGCAATGTATGTGCGTGATTGATCATTAGTGGCAAGGTTGAATTCTAGCAGACTAGAAAAACCTCATTAACAGCAAGAAACACCTGACTTTTTGCGAAGACTACTTGCAATGTATGTGCGTGATTGATCATTAGTGGGAAGATTGAATTCTAGCAGACTAGAAAAGCCACATTAACAGCAAGAAACACCTGATTTTTTACGAAGACTACTTGCAGTGTATGTGCGTGATTGATCATTAGTGGCAAGGTTGAATTCTAGCAGACTAGAAAAGCCTCATTAACAGCAAGAAACACCTGACTTTTTACGAAGACTACTTGCAATGTATGTGCGTGATTGATCATTAGTGGCAAGGTTGAATTCTAGCTGACTAGAAAAGCCTCATTAACAGCAAGAAACACCTGATTTTTTAGGAAGACTACTTGCAGTGCATGCGCGTGATTGATCATTAGTGGCAAGGTTGAATTCTAGCAGACTAGAAAAACCTCATTAACAGCAAGAAACACCTGATTTTTTAGGAAGACTACTTGCAGTGCATGCGCGTGATTGATCATTAGTGGGAGGTTTGAATTCTAGCAGACTAGAAAAACCTCATTAACAGCAAGAAACACCTGATTTTTTAGGAAGACTACTTGCAGTGCATGCGCGTGATTGATCATTAGTGGGAGGTTTGAATTCTAGCAGACTAGAAAAACCTCATTAACAGCAAGAAACACCTGATTTTTTACGAAGACTACTTGCAGTGTATGTGCGTGATTGATCATTAGTGGCAAGGTTGAATTCTAGCAGACTAGAAAAACCTCATTAACAGCAAGAAACACCTGATTTTTTACGAAGACTACTTGCAGTGTATGTGCGTGATTGATCATTAGTGGCAAGGTTGAATTCTAGCAGACTAGAAAAACCTCATTAACAGCAAGAAACACCTGATTTTTTACGAAGACTACTTGCAATGTATGTGCGTGATTGATCATTAGTGGCAAGGTTGAATTCTAGCAGACTAGAAAAACCTCATTAACAGCAAGAAACACCTGATTTTTTACGAAGACTACTTGCAGTGTATGTGCGTGATTGATCATTAGTGGCAAGGTTGAATTCTAGCAGACTAGAAAAGCCTCATTAACAGCAAGAAACACCTGACTTTTTACGAAGACTACTTGCAATGTATGTGCGTGATTGATCATTAGTGGGAGGTTTGAATTCTAGCAGACTAGAAAAGCCTCATTAACAGCAAGAAACACCTGATTTTTTAGGAAGACTACTTGCAATGTATGTGCGTGATTGATCATTAGTGGCAAGGTTGAATTCTAGCAGACTAGAAAAACCTCATTAACAGCAAGAAACACCTGATTTTTTACGAAGACTGCTTGCAATGTATGTGCGTGATTGATCATTAGTGGCAAGGTTGAATTCTAGCAGACTAGAAAAGCCTCATTAACAGCAAGAAACACCTGATTTTTTACGAAGACTGCTTGCAATGTATGTGCGTGATTGATCATTAGTGGGAGGTTTGAATTCTAGCAGACTAGAAAAACCTCATTAACAGCAATAAACACCTGATTTTTTACGAAGACTACTTGCAATGTATGTGCGTGATTGATCATTAGTGGGAAGATTGAATTCTAGCAGACTAGAAAAGCCACATTAACAGCAAGAAACACCTGATTTTTTAGGAAGACTACTTGCAGTGCATGCGCGTGATTGATCATTAGTGGGAGGTTTGAATTCTAGCAGACTAGAAAAACCTCATTAACAGCAAGAAACACCTGATTTTTTACGAAGACTACTTGCAGTGTATGTGCGTGATTGATCATTAGTGGCAAGGTTGAATTCTAGCAGACTAGAAAAGCCTCATTAACAGCAAGAAACACCTGATTTTTTACGAAGACTACTTGCAGTGTATGTGCGTGATTGATCATTAGTGGCAAGGTTGAATTCTAGCAGACTAGAAAAACCTCATTAACAGCAAGAAACACCTGATTTTTTACGAAGACTACTTGCAGTGTATGTGCGTGATTGATCATTAGTGGCAAGGTTGAATTCTAGCAGAATAGAAAAACCTCATTAACAGCAAGAAACACCTGATTTTTTACGAAGACTACTTGCAATGTATGTGCGTGATTGATCATTAGTGGCAAGGTTGAATTCTAGCAGACTAGAAAAACCTCATTAACAGCAAGAAACACCTGATTTTTTACGAAGACTACTTGCAATGTATGTGCGTGATTGATCATTAGTGGCAAGGTTGAATTCTAGCAGACTAGAAAAGCCTCATTAACAGCAAAAAACACCTGATTTTTTACGAAGACTACTTGCAATGTATGTGCGTGATTGATCATTAGTGGGAGGTTTGAATTCTAGCAGACTAGAAAAGCCTCATTAACAGCAAGAAACACCTGATTTTTTACGAAGACTACTTGCAATGTATGTGCGTGATTGATCATTAGTGGCAAGGTTGAATTCTAGCAGACTAGAAAAACCTCATTAACAGCAAGAAACACTTGATTTTTTTACGAAGACTGCTTGCAATGTATGTGCGTGATTGATCATTAGTGGCAAGGTTGAATTCTAGCAGACTAGAAAAGCCTCATTAACAGCAAGAAACACCTGATTTTTTACGAAGACTGCTTGCAATGTATGTGCGTGATTGATCATTAGTGGGAGGTTTGAATTCTAGCAGACTAGAAAAACCTCATTAACAGCAAGAAACACCTGATTTTTTACGAAGACTACTTGCAGTGTATGTGCGTGATTGATCATTAGTGGCAAGGTTGAATTCTAGCAGACTAGAAAAACCTCATTAACAGCAAGAAACACCTGATTTTTTACGAAGACTGCTTGCAATGTATGTGCGTGATTGATCATTAGTGGCAAGGTTGAATTCTAGCAGACTAGAAAGACCTCATTAACAGCAAGAAACACCTGATTTTTTACGAAGACTGCTTGCAATGTATGTGCGTGATTGATCATTAGTGGCAAGGTTGAATTCTAGCAGACTAGAAAAACCTCATTAACAGCAATAAACACCTGACTTTTTACGAAGACTACTTGCAATGTATGTGCGTGATTGATCATTAGTGGGAAGATTGAATTCTAGCAGACTAGAAAAGCCACATTAACAGCAAGAAACACCTGATTTTTTAGGAAGACTACTTGCAATGCATGCGCGTGATTGATCATTAGTGGGAGGTTTGAATTCTAGCAGACTAGAAAAGCCTCATTAACAGCAAGAAACACCTGATTTTTTACGAAGACTACTTGCAATGTATGTGCGTGATTGATCATTAGTGGCAAGGTTGAATTCTAGCAGACTAGAAAAACCTCATTAACAGCAAGAAACACCTGACTTTTACGAAGACTACTTGCAGTGTATGTGCGTGATTGATCATTAGTGGGAAGATTGAATTGTGTTCTATCATTAGTCAAAACATCGAGGCAAAATCATAATTCATGATCGTAATCAAAACTTCTATCAGTATCCATCCTCACAGTAGTGGCAAAACAGTGGTGTTAGCTTAATCAAATTATTTTAATTTTACATACTATTAACAAATAATAGTCTTTCTATCTTTTATATCATCCCATATATGAGCTGCATTCATTATATCATTCCATTTTAAGCACTAATGTTTTTTTATCACGATTCACTTTAAATTTTCAAATTATTTCCATTACTTTTTTTATCTTCCACTGTGTGGGACAATCTAACAAGCCCTGCTTTTTGATTGCCCGCAACACATTTACCTTCGTATATAGGTGAACAGTGTTTGAGGCTTTTCCTGTGCAGTATTTCTTATTTGTATTACGTTCATTGTAGGCCCTTTCACTAGATATTGTATATGTAACTATTGTAAATGTGTAATGTGAAAAAAATGACTTATGACTTTTTAGGCAAAATAAGTAAAAATGTTGAAAGATGTAGTTTATATTAGATCGTTTGACCTGCTGCAAAATTCTGAGCATGCGTGGATTCGAACCCTCGATCTTCCACGCTTTACTGATGAGTTACAAGCTGAAATGGAAAGAGCCAAGTCAAAAATTTACCCTCACAACCCACGATTAATCTGTGACTCTCTTCCAGGAGATGAGAGCTTATGTACGTGTTTTTGTTGAAATGGTGGGGCCTACTGGTGCCCTATAGGCATATAGGACACTAAGAATAGGCTGATAGGGCACTAAAAGGGCAACAATTAAAATGTACTCGTCCATTGTACAAGTTTCACTCGTAGAGCCTAGGGTTCATTTCCCAACAGACCACAATTTTCAAAGTCCTTTTGACGATCATCATCAATCGCTGGAACTGTGAAAAGACTTATTGACACTCTAATCTATGCCAGCTAATCTGAGTAATTAATTAATTATATTTTAATCAATCTTTAGCAGTGCAAGAATGCAAAGATATTTCTTCTTTCGAGATTGTTTTGAAACGTCGCTACAAGCAGTCAGTTTTTGCGGCTGCGATTCAATTTAATTAAAGGCAGTTTTGCAGCTGAACAAGAGGCTTTGTTCACGCGTATAACACGTGCGATAATTGATGCACAAAATGGCGGCTACTGTACAATTCAACTTTCAGCTGTGAACGAAAGCAGCAACCCGGGAAAACCGGTTTTTTTTTCAAACCACAAAAGCGTCGACGTTGAAATGTAAAGTATTGTCTTCATTTCATGTGTCAGTATAATAATTCACTACTTCCACCAGCTTTTCAGTCATACTTTAGTCCAGTTTCAAATCAACATGATCATTACACAAGATATTCAGTCGGAAACTATGTACTCCCTCTCCCAAAAACAAATATAATGAAACAGTCATCAAAATATCATGCTATTAAAATATGGTCATCAATTCCGCGTGAAATGAAAACTCTTAATATTTATCAATTTAAAAAAGCATCAAAAAATTACTTACGACAACGGTATAATTAACTCACAATTTTACTCATCATGATCTTAAGTTACTAACAAAATTTATTTTGTTCTAATGTACGTTATAACTGATGAAAATGTAATGTTAATTGTCATTTTAATTAGCTATATGGGACCAGTACTATGGAATAGACTAAGCGGCAAATCAAAATGTAGTCACTCCCTTTCAATTTTAAAAAAAACCGTCAGAAAAGAAATATTTCAAAAGTATTGAGAGTAACACAGTTTGATAATGGTAATCACCTGCATTCTTTTTCCACAGTAATCTTAATAGAACGTGACTATGCTCAACAGGTTACTGAACACTTTATAATTATGATCACAGTTTTTCTTAGTTCTCCCTCCATTTCATCTTTCATTCACTACTCCCCCCACATCACAGTTTTTCTTAGTTCTCCCTCCATTTCATCTTTCATTCACTACTCCCCCCACATCACAGTTTATCTGAGTTCTCCCTCCATTTCATCTTTCATTCACTACTCCCCCCACATCACAGTTTTTCTTAGTTTTCCCTCCATTTCATCTTTCATTCACTACTCCCCCCTCCACTTTTATGTATATATTATCATTATTTCATTATTTCAATTATTAATCACTTCTTTACGATTTCCACGTACAGTTTGGCCTGTCAAGCTATGCTTTTAGGCTCAAACTGTATGCATCAAAATTATTCTGTAATGTAATTTGCACATGTATATGCTGCATAAGAATCTCTTTTGTAATTTCTGGATAATATTGCATTTATATTTACTTCAGTGAAATTATCTGTATTTTTATTATTATTGTTAGATGCAGAGTGGAAAGAAATAAACTTGTACTTATACTTATAATTATTTCACTTATCTGGAGGAGGACTCTAAAGCTCAATGCCCCTTCCTCCTCCTCACAGTAACTCGCATAGTTTATTTATTTTTCAGTGTTATATCAACTTGTATGTATGTTTGTGTTGCTGTGGAATAAATTCATAATTCAGTAATAAAGAATTTCACAGGAATGGGACGCCATTATTGATTTGGTTCTTGTAAAAGGTGAGGCGGAATGGATCGATGAATCGTTAGCCGAGATGAGTGCACTGTTGCTCATTAATTGAGTTAATCTGCTGCTAATGACTATGGCGTTAGAAAACTGCAGCTTCCACGTGGGACTTGCTAGTTTTTACACGGCTTCTCTGTGCTTTGAAATGGCTTCACGACTCCGTAACGAATAACGTTTTCAATGATACCTGGTTCTTCAATTTCTCTCTCATTTATAATATAATATTATATAATATAATATAATATGATATGATATGATATGATATGATATGATATGATATGATATATGATATGATATGATATGATATGATATGATATGATATGATATGATATGATATGATATGATATGATATGATATGATATGATATGATATGATATGATATATGATGATATGATATGATATGATATGATATGATATGATATGATATGATATGATATGATATGATATGATATGATATGATATGATATGATATGATATGATATGATATAATATAATATAATATAATATAATATAATATAATATAATATAATATAATAGAATAGAATAGAATAGAATAGAATAGAATAGAATAGAATAGAACAGAACAGAACAGAACAGAACAGAACAGAACAGAACAGAACAGAACAGAACAGAACAGAACAGAACAGAACATAACATAACATGGTACGGTACGGTACGGTACGGTACGGTACGACACGACACGACACGACACAGCACAGCACAGCACAGCACAACACAACACAACAGAACACAACACAACATAACATAACATAACATAACATAACATAACATAACATAACATAACATAACACAACACAACACAACACAACACAACATAACATAACATAACATAACATAACATAACATAACATAACATAACATAACATAACATGGTACGGTACGGTACGACACGACACGACACGCACAGCACGCACAGCACGCACAACACAACACAACACAACACAACACAACACAACACAACACAACACAACACAACACAACACAACACAACATAACATAACACAACACAACACAACACAACACAACACAACATAACATAACATAATATAATATATTTGCACTATTATATATTTTCAG